>BMAV01015688.1:721949-797782 GCA_019973955.1 Trichonephila inaurata madagascariensis | reverse complement strand
TATGGATCCAATCTTCCCCGTACAGCAGAAATTTTCGACATAATAGGAGGGGGGGATAAATAAATAAAATAGAGCCATGTTTATATATCTTGATGAGTGAGCGTTTATTAACGTTGCGACGGGCCTCGTAATTTTGAACCTCGGTCTAGTGATAAGGACGAAACCTGAGCTGGCAACCCCTCTCCAAATTACATCATCTCACCAATAGGAGTACTTTGAGCCTCGACAGATTTAACGTGCATCAACCCCCTCTACACGACGGGTCTTCAGTAACACTAGAGCTCGAACTCATGACACGACGGCCGCGAGTTCGTGACTATAATCACTAGGTTATCGTGGGCCATAAATATAGTGATATATTGTAGTTCCTAGAAATCACACACATTGTAAAATATATACAATTAGTTTATTTTTATTATTGTACAGAAATTTTTTTAAAAAATCCTAATATATTAATATACAGTTGAACTTCCATATTACTAACCACCGTATTGCGAATTTTTCTATATAGCGAACTTTTTCTTAAAACCAAGAAAATTTTACGATTTTCTTCGTAAAATAACCTCTAATAACGAAGTACTTTTTCTATATAACGAACTTTTTCTCTGGTGATTCAATTTTTTTCTTCCTATTTTTAAAGTATTTCCAGACATTTCAAGTTATAATCCCTTTTAACACATTTTATGGTGGTCATAAATCTTGAACTGGTTTTATTAGATGTCTAACTCCCCGAGAGCAATAGAATTCTGGGCGTTTCATCCAAGAAGTGAAGCCTTTAACCCCCATTATCCAGTTCACTGGAAACATCTTCGATATTCCCTTTCACCCACAGTGGAGTTGTCTCGTGTCCTTGAACTAGGTCTGTTCATTTGTAGTGTTGAACAGTCGTACTGGTAACTTCGTTTCTTGAAGCTCGAAAATGTCAAAACCTAAGTGCTTAAGCATAAAAGGAAAAAAAATTAATTCTTCTGGAAGTAGATAAAAGCGTCGAGAAACTTTCATTGCAGTTTTTTCTTCTTTCTTTTCTTTTTTTTATTGGTAAGATATATAAAAGAGTATATATATTAATTTACAAAAAAGGTGTGAATAATTACTTTATTTAAATATATAGTGTTTATGAAATTAAAATTTGTTTTATGTGGTTTATCAGGAAAATTGAAAGATGAACCTCTGTATAACGAATTTTTTTTCGGGATTTAGCGACTTCGTTATATAGAGGTCCGACTGTAATTTTAGTTTTACTTGATATTAGTTTATCATTATTTTAGAAATTTTTCTACGAATAGGCTTTATTTTCCAAGTTTTGAACTTGCATTTAGATCACGAAATATAGTTATAACTAGTTAGTATTGTTATTTGATTCTAATAATGATCTAAGCATTTTCGAATGCTTTTATATTGGTACGTAACCTTTTTATTGCTAATGCATTCAAAAGAGATCTGTCCAATGTATCTCAAGACTTCGCTGAGTACTGTAAACAGAAAAGTGAAACTTGACCAACCACATAACTGTACATGCCATCTGTACTTATCCCCAGTTAATTATTTAAGTTCTATTAACTATTTAGTTAACAAATACACATCAATTAATTAAATTTAAACTCGCATTACAAAAGAAATAACGAAACAAATAGTGCACGTTTGATTTCACTTTCTAGAGCGATATATTAATTTGTTTTTTTAATCTGTCGATTTTATTTTTGCGGAATTTAGATATAAATTTTATTTTTAAAAAAAAATTATGCCCCTCCCCCCTCTTCTCTGTTCTTTATTTTTAATCCTTCTAATTTCAGTTTCACGATATTGAAAAAGCACAAAAATAAACTAATAAATGGTAAAGAGAACATTTAATTCTTCGAAAAAGGGAGGTCAAGTACAGCTGATTTTATTATTTTACTTACAAGACAAAGAAATATAAAGAAGGAACCCACACATTTAATGCTGGATCAAAGTACGAGGGAATTACTACAACCCTGTCAGCTGTTCAAAGAACTCATTTTTTTCCCCCAGTACTTTTTAATATTCCAACAATTTAACTACAGATATGGTTTGGATTCTTTTTTAAACACAGCTGTCTCGATTGTACATGAATTTTTTCTTTAAAAAAAAAAAAATGATTTTGTGCTAACAAAATTTGAGACGTTCAAAAATAATAAGCAAAATGTGTGTTATCTCAGGTATGTTGTAAAGCTGATTTAATTGTTGCCGTATGGGAATAAAATCCAAATTAATATGAAATTGTAAGAAATAGTTGTTATAGTCATTATACAAGATTATTGCATTTGTATTATAATTATTAAGTGATTAAAAAATATGTTTGATTTGTTTTGAAGTGAAAAATATATTAAGATACTCCATAAGAAATGTTTGAATGCTAAGTAATAAGCTAAAAGCTAAAAGTTAGTTTAAAGTAAAGTAGTAAAAGTTTTGAAGCTAAAAGTTAAAAATAATCGAAATTTTTCACGCCTGAGTATTTAAATCTTTAACGAATATTAAATTTTATGTTGTAGATAAAAAAAAAAAAATTAGTAAAAAAGTTTATCGTTTTGATAATTTTTAAACTTAAAAGTGTATTAAAATAAAGGTTATTTGACTGAAAATTCTAAAAATTGTGACGTAAAAGCGTGAAAATAAATATACTAAAGCAAAATTAATATTTCGCCTGGTACAAACTTAGAAAAGAAAGACATTAAAATAAATATTTTATATTTGGCAGAATATTTTGTTATTACTCAACATTATTAATTTTTGTTGATTGAGAAAAAAGCATTTCAAATTTATTCTTATCGTGATTTTAAAAACTGTCGAATGGTTTTAGAACCTGATACTGAAATTTGCAAGACGCAATTAACTCTTTGATTTGGAGAAATAAATATCTTGGGCAACCCGGAAAAAGAAATTCAGGATACTCAATTCGGCAGACATGCTTGCCAACCTTAGATCATTCTCTTCTTTCGGGAGTTATTGTTACATAACCAGCATGTCTGCTACTTTCCTATGTGTACGATGGATATCTAGAGAACTTACTGCATCCAATGCTATAAAACGCTGCTATTGCGTCACACAATGAATGGCCAATGAACAAGTCGACTGGTTTGATAGAGCGCCATCTATGAATCCAGTGGGGAACTTCCTCTCCGCAAATTTCTAAGACAGTAGTTGACAGAACGAAGATATCTCCCACGGGCTACGGTTGTCGAAAATTGTGTGTCAAACGATCTTGTTGGTGTTCGGAAGATTGGCGACCTTGCGCGGTGCACTTTTTACTTAAAAACGAAGTCATTTTGTGCGTACCTCTGTCGCGAATAATTCCCTAGGCTACTTATTGGCTTAGAATGCGTTTCTCTTCACTTTTTTTAATGTGTCAAAACTGTGGATTATACTTTAGTGCGTGAGGAGCAAGACTGTCTCTTCCAGGATAACTTTTTGAGGTAAGTTTGTTAATTCATCGCGGTTCGGATTTATGAAGGTTATGCGTAATATAATTTCTTTTGTTTGGTATTTGCATTCCCCATATTTTACAAACACAGTTCGGAGAGAAAAAATAATTCCACTCTCTTTTAATTTTATTAAATAGGTAACGTTGGCATGAATTTGGTCGTTACTTTTTATTTCTTTAGAATTTAAACTTTCTACAAAAAAAGTGCTCTTTTACAATTAAATCGAAATAACATAGATTATATATATGTAATCTAAGAATCGAATTAAATAATTAATAGTGTAGCTCTTTCTGAGAGTTATTTAAGTTTTTTAAAATCGAAATACAGCACTTGCGGTCTTTGATAATCTGTTAGACTTAACGGATTGAAAGTAGGTCTTGGAGCAAAGAGAAAATGCTCGAACATCTTTCGTTCATGACTGCCTGCATTACTCTTTACTGAGCTTGTTTTACAATTTTTAGAGTTATCAATCTCTACTCTTTAAGACTCGGCTGGCATTGGAATAAATATGTCAAAATTTGATGCCTTTTTATAAAGATAAATTGTATTGTGCATTTTTTGAGGATTCAGAATATATTTAACGAATATATATTATTTCAAATGAATTAGGTGCATTTTTTTTCACCATTCATTTAATTTGGATCTATATTCCATCTTTGTATACATTTACTGTACAGATACTACATCACTTTTACTTTATATAGTCTATGAAAATTACTTAAAAAGAGAAGAAAAAAAATCCTGTCCGCTCGTTTAGTCTCTAGATTTGCGTTGAGGTTAACTGGTAACCAGAAATCTCCTTTATTATTATTGAGAATTATTTTAAATTCTGATGATTTGTTTTAACGAACATGGAACATCTATTTCGTATTTTGGAACTTCGGTTTTTTTTCTTTTGAAAGAAATATATTAGATTCTTAGAGTTTTTCATTTCAATTGTTTCACTGTCGTTCTCTTAACGAACATCTTTTTTTTTCTTCTTTTTCCTATCTATTTATCGATTTTTTTTCCAACTGATGAGCGTTTCCGTGCTGAATATTATCCAATATAAATCAGATTAGATAATCGTAATACATAACGGCTTGGGTGCCAACTCATTCAAGCATTGAATTGTTTCTTTATAGTAGTTAGACTATATTTTGGAAAATTGACAAGTCGTGTTAAAGAATTCTGTTTCCTGAAATAAATTATAGATTCTTTTTGTAATCGACTCGAGTTATAGGTGTATATGATTTTTTATAGTTAATTTGATTCATGGTGAAAAGGAAAAAACTGCTTTGATTTTAATTCTCTCATGCGATGTATTAAAAATACTACATCCGCTGTTTTTCACAAGTTAGTTCTGTTTTTTTGTATGCAATTAAAATTTTACTAATTTAATTACGGAAAAAGGCATCGCTAAGTCCTTTATAAGAATATTTCTACAACATAATTTCCGAACGAATACTTCAGTTCATACTCTTTTGAAAAATAGTTCCTGAAAACGATTGCCTTTTGAATTATCATTTCTGATGTATCGATATACCAGTGAAGTCTTTATATACCTTAACAGACAGGTATTGAATTCAAATTAATTGTTTTATTTTTTTATTGATGTTATATAGAGACAAACGAGAATTTTACTCTCTAATAGTACTTGGTATCTTTTCCCTACCTTCTCGGTTTTCTTATGATTAAATTCTGTTTGTGTGGCCTCATCTTTATGCAGACAAAAATGCATATCCTTAAGCTATTCATTCTCTTGAGCTTTTACATCGTATTATTCCCTTCACATAGCGTTTCTTTTTTATTAAACATAAAAATTTGAGGAGTGAAAATAAGGATTCGTGTGGTTTTCTAACGTATTACTTCTAGGCAAAGGATAGTTTTTATTAAACGTCTTAAAATCGAAATATAATATTACAAAATGTATTGTTTTTGTGTCTACTGGTTTTTCAGTGACGCTCATCTTTAGAGATACTCATCAACCATTTCGTCTCACAATGGTATTTATTTTTTCCCGTCTTCGTCAAAGGTTATTTTATAGAATTCCAATAGCTGAAAGATGACCTTCAGTTTCATATCTGAACGTTGTATTTCTTTTCCTCTGCACTATTGTTGCATTTTTTTATGAACGTTTCCTCGCAAGGATTTGTCGGTATAGTAAATGACGTATGGCATGCACAAGTTATTCAACTCTTTATTATTGTCTTGTCAGTTCAGCTGATGCTATCATTATGAATGAAAACAGATGATGGTTGGTTTAAAAACAAGGCCACACTCTAAATTAATATTTTCTGTAATATTAACTCTTATCCGTAAGTTAAATTCGCATAAAAGTTTTTTTTAAATTCTGTACTGTTTATTTTATACCACTTTTTTTCTTTTACGTTTCATTCAGTTGGGTACCGAATGATGAAATTAATTCTACATTTTCCGATTTTGCAGACCATTCAAATCCGAAAAATTAGAAAATACACTTTTAAGATATCTCTATACGAACACTCAAGAAAAAAAAATTTCGACAGTTACTGTGGAATTTTTTGCAAAAGTTATATGGAGATTATGCTCTGTCATCTCCTAACTGTCATCTTTTCCTGGTTGACGTTCAAAGGTAATATTCATGAAGCAACCTTGTGTTAACGGAAAAAGGTGAATTTAGCTTCTCTGCTGTTCATGGTTGATTCGTGATTGTCACAAGTAGCGGATTTTTATTCAACTTCACGCTTAATCATAAAATGAGCCACAAAACATAATCGCAGTGATTAACTGCAAATGTGAGACGAAATTATGCTATTAGTATTGCTTGTTATTTTCGAAATAATTTTTGTGTTATTTCGTTGATATGGGAGAAAAAATATCAAACTCTTTTATTTATCACTCTGTTCCACATTTAGTAACCACTTCAAACTCCTTTTCTTTTCATGAAGTAAACCATGTCTTGCAATATTTAATGAAATAAATTATTATTAGCATTTGTATGAAACGGTTTAACGATCCTTAACTTGGGGTGTAATTTTTATATCTCAAACTTGTTATAATTAGTTGCTATTTAGAGACGACAAACGTAACTTTTTTATAAAATTTTCCATCTTTAACTTTAATGAACTTTTATGCATTTAATTTTTTATGTTAAATTTTATAAAATTACATTCAAGGTATTACAATTTTTGTAACTTCCAAACATTATTTCACATGAATATTAACTTGGAATAGTTATGATATGTGTTTAAATATTTTAACTAAATTTATGTGTTAGTTAAATTTGATAAACGATCACTGAAACTTTTTGTTTCAAAAATAAGAACTTAATTGAAATTAATAAATTTATCTGCTTTTTTAAAAGAGATTTTTTTTTCTCCGTTATATTGATTTTATGTATTGCATAAAAATATTTCCAATGGCGGAATTAAAATATTGGTCAATTTCAAAAATGTTATCATAAAACTATAATAGATGGCGCCAGTACTCCGATACCAATTGCAAAAATAATTGTAATCAAGTTGGTTGATTTGTATGTAGTAAAGGGTAAAATCCAAGAAACTCTCTCTCTGAAAAAGTTTACTTATTGACAAGTAATTTTTAATTTTGAGTTAGGGGAAGCAATCGTTTTTATTTCTTTATTAATTGACTTTTAATTAACCAGATACTTTTTTAAAATATCGAAATTGCACCTGTATGGAATTGAGCATTTTTAAGCTCCCTTTCAATGTGTCATCGTATGAATCGGTTGTTTTTTGAAAAAACTTTATTGTTTTCAGTCATTTTTAGAATAAAAATAAAAAGCAAATTGATACATCGTAATTCTACAGGCTCTGAGGTTACTTTTTCTCATATAATATTCTTAACATAATGCCTAAAATATTAAGCTAATTAATGAATCGTGTGTGTGTGTGTATGCGTAACTTTTTACATTGTTCCCTTGCAATTCTTTTCTTTTAAAAATTTAACATGCGTTGTTTTTAGAGGATTTTACATTATAATCTTTTAGGAAAAATGAGTAGAATATATGAATTAAACCATACAAAGTAAGAAACAAAATGTTGTGTTCACAATACAGTCGTATGATATTTAATTATTAAAATTTATATTTTGGCATACCCACACGCATGCAGCAAATATTTTTTATTTTTTCAAAAATATATATGAGTTTTAAAATTTATAGAATAATTCCGTATTTGCTACCGGATCGTTGTGTTATATTTCCTTGAAAACGTTCTTCTTTGTTAATAAATATTGTAGTTGATTTTTGCTATTAAATGAAGTTCTAAAACAGTAAAAAAAAAGTTTAAAAATAGTTATCGATATATTTTTCTGCTGTTATACTAGTAATTAAAAAATCTCTCGTGAAATCAGTGCTTACATGCAGATGTGAAAATGTCTTGAGTGAACCACACTGCACATGCGCAGAAATATTTATGCGGAGGGAAGGGGGAAATGAATGAGTTGGTCAGATTATCTCAAGTCTGGGTTTCATTCATTTTTACACAAACTGTTTCCTTTGATTGCATACCTAACATAAATTGACATTAGACGCCGTGGGAAGGGATTGGAAATAAAAAACAAAGTAACTGCGGTTGATTTTTTTCTGCTTGAATTCAGTTTTTGACAACTCTTTGATACAAGGTCAAAGGAGAAGGGCAATAGTTCAATTTTTTTTTCTCCAGTTTTGGATTGGGAAATTTTGCTTTACTCTATATTAGCCAAGGTCGAATAAAACTTCTCTATTTCATAATCCGCCAGCATTAGCTTTTTCTGGTTGGATCGTTTTGCATCGAACAACCAGCGATTCTTGTGGTTTTTTTCTATGTAATTCTTCTAATCATTCTATGCAATTTTTCTGATCATTTTCTTTTTTCGATTTAAAATACTTTTTGAAAAGTCCATTATTAAAATAACATATTAGGGAACGAGAATATTTGTTACATTTTACAAGAAGATCTTTAAGTGCTATGTTGATGCACTTAGAATGATGAAAAATGACAAAAATATGAAACGTTCAATTTTGGTTCAAATTATTCTTTGTCACCTGAAACAAATTTGAGAAAAATTTGGAAACTATGCATTATAAATGTATAAAAAAAATTTATTTAATGTTTGAGTGTTATCTTAAATGCTCTATGCTTTCTTTCTCTTTACATTCTTTTTACTCTTGATAAGATTAGTTTCTTAATAAAAACTTAACTTATCGAACAACAGTAAATTTGAATGTGATATGTGTGCTTAAGTTTTACTTCACTGATGGTTCATCGTTTCTTTTAAAAACAGCAAAAACAATCACTCTTTTTCAAAAGTTTTTAAAAGCTTTTTTTTTGGTACTTATTTTCCGATTTATTTTTTGTGTCAAGGTTTAAAAATATCAAGATATAGCAATATACTGAAGGTCGTTTGCACTTTATGGAAACAATTTTGTTATTGATTTTCTCGTTTGCATTTTGAGACAAAACTTTGGCAACTTCAGAATTGTCGTCTGCTAATGTTTTCTTTTAATTGGAATGTAAAATAAAATATTTATTTTGAAAATGGCTCTCCTAAAATTGACAGATGGGGTGAAGGCTATGTAACTGCACTTTGCGAATAGAAATATTCGTATCAACAAATTATACAACGATTTAAAAATCTCGGTTATTGCATTCCTCAAAAAAGGTGCTTTTATTATATTAAATTTGAAAGGGAAAAAAAAAACGTCTAACTAAAAGTATAAGTGAAAAAATGACCACGAAACCTCATCCTCAGACTGTTTGAATACAGACAACTATCAAGAAAGTGAAGTCTCTGATCCTGAAAGAAAATCATCCAACTGAAAGATTCATTGCATCGAAACTAGAAATGTCTTCCGGTACTAAGTTGTTTAAACCTTAAGTTTATCCACTTTTGCCGAAACATATTACTGAAAGAAAAACAAATTGCAGAATATTATATGAAAAACACCTAGCTGCTGAAAAATGGAAAATTGTGGTAACTTTCGATGAGGCATGGATATATTTAAGTGACTGTAATAAAAGATCAATTTTCTATCACACAACTGACGGAAATCACCACACGAAATGGCTTCATCAGTGTGCAGAAAAATCCCCAAAGAGGTTCATGATGGTTACAGGATTTTGTTACACTGGCAAATAAAAAATAAAAAAAAAAAAAAAATGTCAAGTAAAACGAAAATTATTCACTCTTCAATCAGTATAGAATATGTTAGAACCAAATTTTCTAGAAGAAATCCCAGTTTTATGTGGAAAGAGCATTGATAAAGTTGAGCTTCATATGGACAAAGCCTCTAGTCACATGTTTGCGGCTTATTTAGCAAAGAAAGAATCAGAACAGGAATAAAGTGTATCTCATTTGCTGAAATACCTGTAAAATCACCTGACGCTTTTCCGATGGACTTTTGTGCCTTCGGTTTATTAAAGCGATCCCTAAGAAAACGGTATCCAAGAACACTGAAAGGACTTTAGAAAACGGTTCAAGAGGAATGGAGTAAAATTGACGTGACAGTACTAAGAAAAAGTTTACTTTCATGGAAAATTCGAGCTAGAGCTATTGTCAAGAATTATGGCTATCAGACAGAAACACATCACCACAAAAAATATGGTATTTATAAATAAAAATTAACTATCAAAATCGTTTCCATAAAGTGTGAGCGACCTTCTGTAAACCTCAGCGTTTGCAAATGGTGTGAAAAAAGTGATGCAAGAAAAATAATTTCTTGTAACTTTGCTTCAAGAACTATCGAGTCAAATGTCAAACTCAAAAACTTAGCTTAAAACAGAAAGACAGTGCAAGCACTGAAACTAATAGCTACACATCTGCAAATATCAAACTAATAAATAGTTAACGTGAATTAACGTATGTGTCCCGATTGTGAAAAGAACAAATAAACAAACAAACAAAAAAAAAAACCACCTCAAGAATATCAGACAAAACTTTGATTTTCTTGTTTCATGTGATAAAAAGACAAGCGACGTATACTTTACTCGAGATAAAAAGAAATGTACGAATTTATAAATAAATGTCTTACATGAAATGAAATGTTTGTTGTGGGACGCAAAATCCGCATGAAAAGTTGCTTATGTGCTCTGGTAGCCGAGTAATAGTTACGAAATCGTGGACGGCGCACTTCTGTTGAGTAGTGGGCTCAAGTCCTGAGGCCACTAAAAACCCTGAGGCTGGTGCACATAAAATCTACCCAGGCTATAAGTCCTTTCGTTGGCGTGACATGGAAGTGTGGAGAATGAGGTTTGAACTGTAAGGTGTCGTTCTTGTCGCTTGATTGTGGTTCACTCGTATTGCTTGGAAGTGCAATAGATCAAATGTTCTACAGAAATAGTCACAAATAAACAATCATTGAGACTTGTAACTATGGGAACTATTTGCGAGTACGATAAAGAAACTGTATGATCTGTGAAAGAAATATGCAAAATACCTTAAGCTTGGGTACCAGGAGTAATATTAAAAAATAAGCTCTATGCTGGGTTAACGAAGAAATAACTGGATGCGACCTATAAATTAAAAAGAAAATCAGGATAAATAATTAAAAATAACCAAGGCGCAATATTGTATAGGATTTTCATGTGAAAAATTCTTCAATCAATGTAAGCATTTCTTAAATGTTAAATTTTAAATTGCTATTGAAAATTATATTAAGTTGATAATAGCTTTTGACTGATACATGTTTTAAGTTATATCTTTACGGCATAAATCATATTTTGAAATATTAATAAAGTTATTTAAAACTTTTATTGAAAATTATGTACCGCGAGTAAAGTTTTGAAATCTTATAAAAAATTTCTATTGGATTTATGCCTATTTTAATTGTAATTTATATTATTTTAAAGACAATTACTTTATAAAAATCCTGTGAATTTTTGTACAATTGAAAACGTTTTCAGCTACGTTTTTGTAATTTCAAATCTAAATTTTATTTTTCTCGTCTGATTTTTATCGATATATTTGTGTGTTCAAAATGCTAGAACTTGAACAACTATTTTTTTTGAAAGACCTAAACTTTTTTTCTTTATGCTCCATCGGATCTTTTAAAAAGAATTTAGAACAAAATTTTTAATGTCTTAAAAAGAATTTTTTTTTTTGAAAAAATCATACCGTGAGGAAATTGTTGTTTTTTTTCCCCCTTTTCTATTTTTTTTACTCTGAAAAATTAATATATACTTTAACGATTCGATGCCTTAAATTATGAAGAATATTATAAGCGCACAAAAGTATTTTATCCTAGAATTGTTCTCGATTGTCTGAAACATTCTAAAAGTTCCTGTGTAAGGATATTATTTAAAAAAAAAAATTATACTTACAAAATCATCTGTATGCAGCATATCGAAATAAAGTTTGGTACGGTGTATTGATTGATTGATTGAATATTAACGTCGCACTGTTCAGCTACACGAGGGCTTTTGGCGACGGACCACGTAATTTTGAACCATGGTCAAGTGACGTGGACGACACCTGAGCTGGCACCCCCCTCTCCTAACTACCACACCACACCAACGGGAGGACGTTTCAGCTCTCGACAGATTTAACGTGCATCGCTGCCCTACACGGCGGGTCTTTAGTGGTACTGGGCTCGAACTCGTGACAAGGCAAGCCACGATCCGATACCTATACCACTCGGCTACCGCGGCCTTGGTACGGTGTAAAAATTACATTGATGCCTGGCATTTTCAAGGTTTAAAAGAATAAGATCATGTTCTTAAACTTTCATCTGTATTTCCATGTATATTTCACATATCAGTTAAATTGTTTAAAATGAGATTCAATTTTAACTTTTTTAATACTGTTTTGTTGCTTGAATTTAAATATGGTCAAATAATAAGTGTAACTTTTAAAGTGTTTTTTCAATCAGTTTAATTTGTTTGCTTAGTTTATTATTTGCAAACTCTTAAATGTGTAAAGAGTGAGGGGGGCGGGGTATCCGAAATCATACTTAAGGCTATAAGTCTTGTAAATATGACCTTTATTTGTGTAAAAAATCTCGTTATATATTTGGATACTCGAAAAGCATTTTAATGTTTCTCTTAAAGAAAAAGAACAAGTTTTGCTAAAATTTTCTTAAAACTGATTTAGACACAAATTAGACTTTTAAGATGAAATGGATTTTTTCTATTTACTAATAATATAGAAATACTACTAATAGAAACAATGAATTAAAATATATTTTTAGACTAGGCTTGAGTAATCTTAACTGTGTATTCGGAATGATTCATCAAACTGAACTTCGTACATTCACTAGGATTGTTCTTCCATTTTAATCATGTTGTTTCACTATATTTATCAAAAGTTAGAACGATTGTTTTTGAACAATTATATAATTTGAAAAATCTAGAAATTGTTATTTTGGTTGAAATGATTCGAAATATTAAAATGCTGCATTGATTTAAATCAGTGCTCAACCTTTTTACCGCTGCGGACCGGTCAACGTTTGATAATTTTACCGCGGCCCACTGAGGGTGGGACACGTTGATTGCTTATATTTTAGATTGTTTTCATTTAACAATTTTAATTTAGTTACATTTAAAAATGCCGTCAGAATAAAATATAGTTTCACCAAAAATGAATAAAAGTGATTTAACGTGGAATATAAAGTGATTTCTGTGGAAAGTTGCTCAAATCCGAGGTAAATGCACCACTTTAAATAAAATGGCAATAGTTTAATGTAATTTAGGTAGCCCGGCACCATTTAATCCACGGACCGGGGGTTGCGGAACACTGATTTAAATGACATTACAATGATATGCTGCAATATTTTCTCTTTTCATATGTGTTGTTCAGAGTTATCTTTTTTTTTTTTAAAAAAAAAAACAACTTCCGGACAGAGGTATTTTAGGGATAATAAAGCATGGAAATAAAAATAATCATGTGAACGATTATAAGAAATGAAATGAAATTTTTTCTTATAATTTTCATTTAAAAAAAAGTATAGAAATAGGTTTTTTCGTAGCCAGTTTTATTGATTACATGACCATGTATTTTAGCACATATATATAACTCCATAATTTTAGAAATAACTCTTCTTAAGTATATATTTGCTTAGTTACAATTCTGCTCATTTAAATCAAATAGAAACTATGCGTAACAGACTTTTCCAGTTTTGTTGGTTGTTATATTGTATGCTGTGTAACAGAGAGAGAGAGAGAGTATTTGTGGTAATTCACACACACAGAATCTGTAGTCTTGGTAGCAATAGCTGTTATAAAAATATTAGATGTATAATACTTTAAATACATGACAACAGTGACTTTCAAAAATTGTTGCTCTTTTTATAATCAAATACCACAGATTTCTTATGATTTCGGAATAAATAGTTCTATATTTTAGTAAAATTTATTTTTCCAACTGAAACTGTGGGTGTAGAATATTCGTTTAATATATTGGAATAGGTTCGAGACCATTAGGTATCATTTATATCATACACACATTGTATGGTGATATAATTAAATTTTCAGTTGTCTATTAAAGTATAAATTTTACTTCTCTTTGCTTTTTGATCTTCTCCAGTTATTTATGTAAACTTGATTAAAATGTTCGTTAACACCACTGTTATTATACACTTTGCAGTTTTAAATCAAGATTATTTGACATTATTTTCATTTGAGGGGGCGACACCCGAACTGATACCCCAGTTTCTACAATTGTGCCACGAAGATGACTTTAAGCCCTAATAATATGCATCCCTGCTACATAACAGACTTAAGTTGAATAAGGATTCGATCATGCCGCTTGATGAAATACCACCAGTCACTTACTCACGACCATGACCATTCAGAGATAAAAGCTACTTGTTTGTTTCTCTTTTTTTTTTGTTCGAAGTAATTTACTGTGCACTTCTAATTGGACATTAATTTATTTAAGTGAAATCGTATTAATTCTATCATTCAAGCTTTTGACACCTATGTTATGTTTGAAACATGACTTGCATATTCCTGGTAGGTACGATGTCAGCTTTGAGTAGGAAACATCAAATCGTTTTTAAGAATGACAGTTATTAATAAAATGTTTCTAGACCAATTTTTTTTGTGTGATTTGTGTCTAATTCAAAATAATTGGGTTTTCTATTAATTACAGAGCAAAAACTTGCTTAAAAAGCACTTGTTACTGGATTATAACGAGTGTTTTTTTCCATTACAAATACGTTTGTAATATAATTGTATATATAATTACAATTTTATCTTTTCTCTCTTATAAGTAATTATTGCTGCTAATTTTCAATTTGTTCTTGTTTAATTGAAAAATTAACTTCAATAAATTGTGTGAAATGTTTTCAATGCTCCGTTGTGGATACCCATGCTATTGAAATCTAGCCTCCCCCCCCCCTTCAAATAAGGCACATTTGAGAAGTAATTACTACAATTAAAACATGTATTTATAGGTGTTTTTTCTACTCATATGTAGTGCATTTGTCACCAAAATTAGGAAAAGATAATGATACTCTATAAGTAAGAGTATAAATAAAGCTGTGTGATTTTTTTTTTTTCATCTTCAATGATCTTTAATCATTTTTAGGTAAAATCTAGATATGATGGCGATGCGTAACGCTTCCCTCTCGGATCTCCAGGAAAATCTCTTACGGGTATCACAAAATCTATAACCTCTCACAAAGGTTCTACATAACAAGGGTTGCTGTAAACTTTCTGTTGTCAAAGTTTAAAATCGCGCAAAGTGTGAAGATGAAAATAATAAAAGGAAAGGGTAAATAACTTAAAGTTTACGTATACGATTCACCTCTTTTTTCAATACTAGATCATAATTTTAAATATTCTCAAAATTTTCAAATAGTTATTGAAATTTATGGCATTTAAATTTTTTCCCCATATTTTGAATGGAAAGAAAATTTTAAACACGAGTGTATTCTTAATTTGTTTTCTCAGGTATTATTAGAGAATTAGTTTCGAGTGTGCTATGCTTTGACCTAAGATAAATATTTTAAATGTAAGATAAAATTTCACATTTCTATGCATGTGGCATGCTCGTTAGCTTCATAGTATATCTGATAACCTTTTTTTTTTACTTTATTTTCAGCCAAAGACAGTCTCCCGATGCACCTGTCTGACGACGCAATGCCCTATCCGAGACCGGAGTCCCGATTACCCGGGGAATCTCGCCGGAAACGGCGTGGTAATCTTCCAAAAGAGTCCGTGCGAATTCTGCGTATGTGGTTATATGAGCACCGCTATAGTGCCTATCCCTCTGAAAAGGAAAAGGCCAAGCTAGCTGAAGATGCCAAACTCACTCAACTTCAAGTTTGCAATTGGTTCATCAACGCCCGACGACGCATCCTGCCTGATATCATCCGCAAGGAAGGCCAAGACCCTCTTCAGTACACCATCACCCGTAAAAGTGGTGTCAATGTGCCTAGGTCTGCTCCCTCCTCCACTGTCACCACTAACAGATCGAATAGTTACAGTCGGTGCATGGACTCCAACAGTAGCCCAATTTCTTTGACAGACGACAGCGTCACCGATGTAGATGCCGACAGCGAGGACTCTGACAATAGCACTACATCCACGGCCTCGTCCCAGATCAGTTCTTCCCAAGATGCATGTCCCATGAAACTGACCAAACGCTGGCAGAGGACACACGAGCAAGAATTGCTCATTCAGCCCCCTTCTGAAACTGATCTCCAGTGTACTGTGATGCATAGTCCTCCCTCAGTGAACGGTGAGGCCTCGCATCCCAATTCATTTGATGACAATTTTAAGGCACTCTATTCCTCGAAAGAGGACTCGTCTCCATCACGAAACTCTGACAATTCGACTCAAGAAATGTGGACATCCTCCAACACGCCTCCTTTGACACCTCCTTCCTCGGTAGACAATTCGCTCACCTGCCTTTACATTTTGGTTGATGTTGCTTGCGAAGTTCGAGATAAAGAGCGTAAATTAAAATCCAAAAGTGTCGATTTATGAGAAGTTGTCTGCTAATGTTTCATTATTTTAGTGCCTTATGGAATGCAATCTTCAGAAACTTTTCACACGTTTGATCATCCATAGATATTCTTTCCCATTTTTTAAAATAAGTTTTTTCTCCCTTTATAAAAGTTCTTGTTAGTCATACTGTACGTAAATCATAATTTTAAGTTGACTAAGTGATTGGAGAGGTTGTTTTGATATAAATGCATATATACATATTTTAGTACTTTTTTTTTTGGCTATAAAAAGAGCTCTGTTGTGTGTGCTGATTTTATAATTTAATTATGGTTATCATATAGACTGGACATAGTGCAAAACTATAACAGCTTAAGTGAGGATGCATAAGTGAAGACTTTTCAAGACCAAATGCACCTAACTGTTGAAATTTGGTTCTTTGGTTTTTCATTGACTTAAGTAAATTGAATTTCGAAGAATTTTTTTTTCCTGAAGTAATTTATTGTTCTGATAAAATCGACGGACAATAACTGATGTTTTGAACATTGTTTTAATTATGGTACATTTGCTTTGCACTCTAATCTTTTATCATATAGTTGTTATATCTTTAGTTTACACTTCTTATTAATAAAAGTTTTAAATTCAAATTTTTGTGTCATTGTAAGTGAAATACTTTGACTGCGAATTTTCAGAGTTTCTTGGTAATATTTATTTGTTGTTATTGAAGAATTGTGTGCAGAAAATATTTTTCTGCTACTGTGCAAGTTTTGACTTGTTAATTCTTTTATTATTTCTAATTATATTGTTTGACATCTAAATATAATTGTGAAAAAGGAAATATATAAGGTTTTATTTTCTTTTACTTTACAACTTTTAAAGACTTGAAATAATTTTGTTAAATTAGGAAGTAATATTTATTTATGTGTTCTTTATATATTTCACTGTGCACTAACATTTGAAATGTTCCATGTAATTTACAGATCTAAAAATATTCAATGCTGATTTTGTCTTAATATTGTAGTAAATCCTTGCATTAACTTCGAGATTCATTCAAATTTTTGATTTGAAATTACATATGTACCCTTGCAGTGATCACATCTGATCATCAAAACATCATTTAAAAGCATTTAATAAAGCCGTGCGCACGATTCAGTTTTTAATACGATAGAATGTTAGAAAAGATTTAACATCAAATATGTCTACATGGTAAGCTTGATTCTACTTTCACTATTTGGTGACATTGTGCAAATGGAAGATCTATTCACAGTAATTTTTTTTTACTGGTCTGTGCTATGTTCACAAAACTAGAAATTACGGTTATTTATCAACTAAATTGCAAAAGGATCTCTCTAAACTGAATTGCCAGCGCTTTTAAACAATGTTGTGGATGATACTGTGATTGTTGCTGATTCATTAATATTTGATTTACAGTTAACTCTTTGGAACATAAGGTTTTGTGTAGGTAAAAATGAGTAGGTGTGCAACATAAGTTTTGACAGAATTAATTTCACCTATATATAACTATTTCATGTATTACTTATTTTAAGAATCAGATACACAGTGGATCAAATTTGTACTGCCACCTTTCAAAGAGTCGATATGTATTTTAAATATGTTTTAATTTCTAAAATTAATATTTTTGTTGAAGTTACCCTTGCATAACTTAAGAAATGCTCTGACTTAGGATAGATGCATATTTTTTTTTTTCTTTTTGTGCCCTTTTCAGGGAATTTGTATTAATTTTATGTGTATAAAACTGCATCTGAGACGTATGTACAAATTATGCACCATGAAGAATATGCTTCGAACTATACCTACTTTATCAAGAAACTAATTATATTTTTAGGGTTTAAGAATGGGAAGAAGAATATTTTGCCAAAATATCATAGTTATGTTTCCTATATCATCTTTGTATATTTTCTTTTAATCCTGAATAGAATTTTTTTTTTAATTTTATCTCTTACTGTAGATATCCTGGAATGGATCTCCAGTTCATTACTCTTTTACTCTTATTTTTTACTTCTTTATTTTTATACGAAAGTCAACATCTCACATTTGCATAGAATGTTTTCTATATGCACTGTGGTTTCGGAACTACGAGTATCACACTTGTTGAGACATGTTTCATGATTTTCTTTCAATTCAAAAATGATTTTGTTGTTGTTAAAAGTAACATATATGTGCTCTCAGAATAATTCTCTTTATATTTAATTATCCAAACTTTAAATAACCTGCGTTTTGAATAAGATAAGTTTGTGTGATGATCATTATTTTCTTATTTGTAACCATTAATTCTAATGTGTAAATCTATTGGTATGGATTTATGAAAGGTGGAGTCTGTAACCATGTTAATCAATTATGATGATAACAATAGAAAATGTGTGTTGATATGTAGTTATTTTGTAATTATTTTCTTTTTCCTTTCGTTTGTATTTTTGAAAATATACTTTATTTTGAATACATTCTTTTAAGTTAAGCCAGCCTGTTGAATTATAATGCGTCAGTTTGGAAACGAGAAATATAGTTAAACTGATACATGTCCGATAACGAAATCTAGGAAAACTTAACATTAAACGTTAAAAAAAATATTGAGCAACTTTTTAATCTGAAAAAAGGTTTTTATTGTCTAAAAATGGAATGATCATAGCCTATCTTCTGCTTGTGAAGTTATTTTCTTGCGAGTCTCAATGAATAACTAACTCTTGACACATTCGGAAAGTACCTTACAATAAAAGTACAAATCAAAATTAGGGGTTCCCACCTAACATACTACCTCATGATTACTTGGAGCACTTTTTAAACTAATGTTTTTCATTTGTGTAAAGCTTAACCCGCGTAAATTTTCGTACACTATTTTATAAGCTTACATGACTGCTTTCCTCTATAATGCAAGACTGTACACGTGATTGAAAGTCTTCCACTTCTATCTTAATCAAAAAGCGAGCTTCTGTAGATAATCGATGCTGACAATTTGCGTGATTTTATTCGAAATTGAAAGCTCAGATAAATCTGAACACAATACTACTAATTATTAGTTAAGAAATAAATTATTAATCATATACCTTAAGTGAGGCAAGCTTATACTCATAGATTCTTTAGCATTGCTACCTAATACTCACCTTTGGTATACGTATAATAGCAATTTATTTATATTGAAGAAAACTATTTTCCTATGAGGATAAATAGCTACTGCAAAATTTTGGTTTCTTATGTTGAGATAAAAGGAAAAATAACTTATATATATATTGAGATATAGGTTATATTCTTGATTCTGAAGGTAACGCTTTTCGTACTTTTCGATTCCAAACAATTTTCCCTGGTATTGTAATAATAACTAACTGCAAAACTAAAATGATAATATAAAACTTACGATGAGAAAGGATATATCAGTTTAAAATGTTATAATCGCCCACTCTTTTTTTTTGTTCATTCGAAAACATCTTGGTTTAGAAGCATTATTTATTTGTCAGCCAGTCTCACATGAGTTTCGGATTCTATTACTTCGAACCTTAAGCTTAAATAATCGAAAAGCAAATTACATTTATATTTCTTCCATGTAGAATTGAAATCCTGGATAACAGTATGTCCATGGGTCACAAAAGGGAGTACTGCAGACTATTCAGGATCCTTTATGCGATGGAAAAGTGTTTTTTTAAGAGTTTTATTGAAAGTGCTATATATCCGTAAAAGAGTAAGCTTAAGTCCTGGCTTATAGTTTGACTTTTCCTATATTTCCTTACATTTTGAGAGAAAGAATACTTATGCAAAATATTTCTGTCGTGAGCATATCTGTCTCATTTAGTACATCACAGAATCGTCAATAACCGCTTATTTTATTCGTTTTGTACGGCGTAATTTTGCCTACCAGTAGAATGGTTTATAGCTATTGTAGAGATATTTAGTTTATTAGCAAAAATTAAACCATCCACACTCTAGTAAAAATCTTTTAAATCGTTTATTAGTCCACCTTTTAAATTATATTACAAAAGAGTGCAAGATAATAGATGCATTTTTCAGACTAATGTAAACAAAATGTTATTGTGATTATATTAATTTAACTGTGTGTGTGTGTTTTTTTTTTCCCATTATAAAATGTATAGTTACGGCGATTCATTGGACGATACGATCGCGGTGTAGAACTGTTTTATCGCAGTACCTCACAAAACATTGTTTGTAAATTGTCAAATTAAGAACCCGAATCATGGGATATTTTTGACGACTTTCGCAAATATTTTAAATACAGAAAAAAGTGCAATACTTTTAATTAATTTCTCTCTCCTCATCAACGCTGTGTAATGATTCCCAAAAGTAAGGAAAATCATCGAAGTAAAGAAGTACTAACTTGTCAGAGAATCAAAATTGATTAAAAATCTAGTTATAATATAATATTCCTTTTATTACTTCATTTTAAATCATTAAAAATTCCAATATTTTCTCTCTTAGAACCATTTTGCAACAAATTTGTTCTAATCTTAATGAATACAGAAAAAAATTTGCTGACCGAAAAATTGCAAAACATTGGTTTTTACAATATTCACAAAAGAAAATTGGGTATTAATTTCGATTCAAATAGACCTCAGATCATTCTAACTTTCTTCCAGAATGACCTTCATTATTAGCCCTTTATGTTATTCTTGGGGCACATTAGTACAGAGTGGGAAAAAAAGTATATTTTGTATTTTAAGAAACTTGTAGAGATCATTGGTTGCCTTCAGAAACGAATATCTATAAGATAATGTGGTGTATTATTTCGAAGAACAAAATAAATATAGAGTAGTTACAATTTCTCTCATTGTCCTACTACTGATATTTGAAGAAATTTCTTAAGATGTATGAGAATCGTTTATTGAAATTAAGTTTTGCGTTTAGTTTCGGATTCTTGATTTTAATAATTCACAAGTCTGTCAAATCTAAATATGTAATCATTAGCAGTATAAAAACGACCATTGCAGGTGGGCTGTAGAAGTAACATTCTTTTTAACAAATATTGAAATATCCACTTTTCTCAACTTCACATTTTAAAGATAGATATCTATGAATCCCATCAATTTGAAAACAGAACGTCCATGGATGTAAAGATGATGCTATGAAAAATCATTTTCATTTCAAACGTTGCTAGACTTAATAAACTGTCAAAAATCAAATCTATGGATTCACCGAATTATATTATATATTTCATGTGCATACCATGACTTACTGAAATCAAAATACAAATTATTTTACTTCCTCTTTGAAAAGTTATCAGCATGTCTCAGAAAAGATCATTGTATAGTTTTATGTTGAAAAAATGTGTTGCTTTAAATTGACAAATGTTTGTAGTATTTTGTAATTGTATTATATGTGCATGCCTATATTCTAAAAATGTTTTGATGTGCAGAAATGGATGTATTGAATGGAAAGAAACTACAATTTTGTAAAAGGAAAGCATCTGCATCCATTTTTAATGGATGGACTAATTTCTACTGGAGAGACTCAATTTGATTATTTTATTGATTGCATCCATTTTGAAAAAAGACATTCTATCTTGAGAAATATTTATATATATATATATATCTAAATATATATAATTGTATGTGTAATTTTTGTAGTATATTTGTGACTGAGTGATATAAGTAAACACAAGAAAGAATTTCAAATATAACCTCTGTTCTTTTATAAATTTTAGTTCCTTTAAACTTGTTTGCTGGTTCTTTTAATAGTTAAGCAGTGAGAAAAACATGACTGAGACTAGAGAGTCAATTGGATCGTTTGGTGCTAAAAAACTGTGTGTATATATGTATGTAATTTATATATATATATATATTCAGTTTAATTAGATATTAGATGTTTGCTGTGCGGATTAGTCTTTCAGGGCTAGACTGAAAGTGTAGAAGCCGACTCTTCAAAAAGAACTGTCGTTTCAACTTTTTTAGATGATCAATCTCATGAAAGTACTTATGTCATTTAGCTCAAATTTTCATTCTGTATTTGTAAGACATAGTTATTTGTTTCACACCACGTTGCGCCATGACTCAGCAATGTAGATTTACTGGACTGTGCTTTTACTTAGCACCACAAGTGTATAAAGGAGCAAGTGGGTAGGGTGCCTTGTATGACCAAAGCAGGTCATAGCTAAATCTGCGTTCCTAGCAGTGTATGCATAGCCTTTCCAACTGATTTTTTTTTATGTATCGTTTCTATATTTAGAGCTTGTTGTTTTTAGCTGCATATTTTTTTTTAGAGAAGTCATGCTACATATCTGCCTAAAACGTGCCTAGTCAGGACTTCAGTATGACATCACTGTACATTCCACACCTCATTTGGTCGGCTTCAGCCATAGGAGAATTGCTTGTGGTATGGAATGTATTGT
This sequence comes from Trichonephila inaurata madagascariensis, assembly GCA_019973955.1. NCBI lineage: Eukaryota > Metazoa > Arthropoda > Arachnida > Araneae > Nephilidae > Trichonephila > Trichonephila inaurata. The sequence continues at coordinate 775,145 of BMAV01015688.1, read as the reverse complement.
CTTTGTACAATGCTTTTTTTTTACCACTTAGTGGTGAAGTGATAGTGTGCATAAATAAAAGTGTGGTGATAGAAAAATATGGTCTTATTTATTGCTCATTTATCGAAATTTACTATTTCTCTCAATTTTATGCGAAACTTAATTGTGAAAATTATAAGTGTTGACTCTTTCTAATTTTTAAATCTTTCTCCTCTTACAGAATTTTTAGGTTGTTATCTTAGGAATCTTTTTGAAATGATTTAATTTTCAGTATTTAAAACTATTTACACAGAAACGCTGTTACGCTATTACGCTGAAAAGTCTCGTACTCTTTAATTCGCGAAATTAACTTTTTGACTTCGGAAGTATATTCTCTTTTCGACACAAACATATACCGGACAACCATACAAATGCGCATTAATACAAAAAAAGCACTAAGTTTTGCGTTAATTTTTTAATTAGTAAGATAAAAATTTCGGAAATATTTCGTTTTCCATACTTTAACATAAAGGTGTGAAACAACACACCCATAACAACCTTATCGACATTGTGAGGAGGTGAATAATTAACAGACAATCATATAAATGGGCATTATTTCAAAAAAAGCACAGTAAGTGCTAGGTTAATTTGAATATTTAATTTGGCATAGAATCTGTTGAGTCTTATCATGGATTTACTAAAACAAATTTATCATTCAAGTGTTTGAAGACAGCATTTTACATTCAATTATCTGCAAAAAGTACAGAATTCGATAACGAATAAATTTAACTTAAACGTTTGTTGTTGTTGTCTTTAAACATATATTCTGGAAACGGAATATCGAGTTAAAATGGTGCCTCACACAAATTTTAAATTTTATGAGTTAGGAGATGGATGATGCTGATTTGAGATCATATCTTGATTCAGATTTTTATGACGTAGTCATGAGAAGGCAGAGAGTTGAGATAATTAGTCTATGGTTAGTTTATTGTAAGTATGTATCTATTTTACAAAAAAAATTTTAATCCATAAATTTAAATATTTATTGAGCCCGTATTCATACATATCGAAATATTTGGTCGTCAATGGAAGTAGTAACTTACTGATATATTAGCTATAATGTTGATAAGAATTTTCAAGTTCGATAAGTTATTTTTTATGCAACAAAGTACATATTTTTGAGGAAAATCTAAAGTTGACTCTATTTTTTATATATTTTATTAAAAATTATCTCACCAAGAATTCTAAACGAGATTCAGCTTTAAAGCTCGGTCTATGGAAAATCCGAGATTCATTCCACGAATATTACCAGGGTTTAAACATGATCTATAATACGTAGACACTTTTACAACATAACACAAGCTAAATACTACATAGACAAATTCATATTAGAGTGAGATTTGATGTAAATCATTTAATTTTCTATCTTTCTTGTTAGAACTTGATCTAAAACCTACAAGCATTTCTTTCGGGGGAAGGAGAAGGCCCTATTCACATATTTAAATTATTAAACTCATTTAGTCTACTAAAAAGAAAAACACAAATATATCACAACAAAATATATGCACCCAGAAGGAAACAAGCTACTATCACGAAACTTGTATGAAGAGATAAGCAAATGATTACAAATTCAGAAGAACATGATGTGTTGTTAAGAAGATACGGCTTGAAAAAGATACAAATCAATAGGTAGTAAATCCACTTCTAGGGAGCTATTCAAGTCGAAACACGGCGTGGCATCGAATCAACAAGGTCACTTATGACATTCTGTGGAAGATCATGCCATAATCTTCGCAACTGGGCAGTTGATTCATGAGTATTCCTGTGACGGTTACAATTGTCTTCCAAGCACGTCTCTATTGGCGAGAAGTTTCTGAACTTGCGGGCCATGGAAGTACGTCATATCCTTGAAGACATTTCTGGGAAGTATGTGGACGAGCGTTTTCTTGGTATGGTGCCTGTACGACGCATGATAGCCTAGGCCAGGGATGGCGAACCAATGGCACAATTACTTGGGCACATCTCCGATCAAAATGGTTAGGATTTTAGTTCAAAATAACAGTTCACTATGAAGTATTACGAATAAATGCGAGTGATCAGTCGCGTTTTTACAAACATATGCCAACATTTCAAAGAAGTGAATGGAATGCCTCAAGACACAAAAAATATTATCGTCAAGAGGGATCTCAATGCTTTTGACGCTAAATTGCATATTTTCAGAAACGATATCATTACAAAAAACTACTAGTACTTCCCGAACTTGAAAAAATCAGACGAAGAAAAAGTTATTCAAGAACTTATTTCCATAATTATTAAGTACCTTGATGTGACTTCATTTGATAAACTGAACTTGTCCCAATTCGATTGGAAGAAATTTAAGAATTTAAAATGCAACTGTGCTTGATTTCCAGTCTAGTTCAATATGGATTCAAAAATTTATTAAAACAAGAAAAATGTTGGAATTGATTGAAACAGAAAATTAACAAGCAATATAAGTAAAAATGACAGTAACGAAATTTTGGAAGCATGGAATTCGATTCCAGATACATTTAACTGTTTGAAGAAGCTGGCCCATGCTTTTTTAACCATATTTTCCTCTACCTATGCTCGAGAATCATTATTTTCAGAGATGAATAACATTTAAGACTCATATATATATATATATTAGAAAACCATTTGGCAGATGACTCTAATTCAGCATGTGTTCCGCTAAAAGTAACATTTTACAATCTTAATGTAAGTTATTTGTCATCTGATCGGCAACAACAGAAGTCACACTAATGTTACTTTAATTTGAATTACACGTATATCCAAAACATTTACTGCTATACAGTGCAAAATGTATTTTTAATAGTAAAGAAAGAGTTGAGTGGTTAGTATTTAATTTTATTATTTCCCCAAAAATCACAAGTCAAAATTATTTGACGCCACGTCTATACCCCATTAAATACTTTTTTAGAAAAAAATGGCACGTTGATCCAAAAAGGTTCGCCACCCCGATCTAGGCAGTACGTTAAAATTTCGTCCACGTAACTGCGTGCTGTCAAAGTGCTTTGAAAGACGACTAGAGACAATCGAATGTCTCATAAAATCGCTCCCCACCCTGTCACACCTTGTGTAATCGCCGTATGCCTCTCAACAACAAATAGTGGATGGGACCGGTGACTTGGCCGCCTCTACATGCGTATGCGCTGATCATCAGCATTGAGACTGAATCAGGATTCATCGCTGAAGATCACACGCCTCCAGTCGGTCACTCTCTAGCTTGCCCGAGGTCGGAAAAAAATCCAAACAGCACTGCCTGTGATGGGTCAGTGGTAGTCGTCTTAATGGTTGTCGGTTTCTTTTACCTGCATTGGCCAATCGTCGCCGAATGGTTCCCTTGATACCACCAGTTGTCTGGAAGGTAGCAAATGACGTCTAATCGATTCTAACGACGTTGTGAGGATATAGTCACTCTTATGATTGCGTGATTAAAGCGCGTATTTCAGTTCCTGGGACGCCTTTTGAACCTCCAAGACAGTAGACTATCCCTTCCACGATTCATTGTTGCCAACACCGAGCAACTAACATATCATCCGACCGAGGTGGAGGCCGATACGCCTGTACGACCGACGTGCTTCTCTGAGGCCTACTATACACCCCCTCTCAAAGTCCGACAATTGTTCGTACTGCCTCCGGTTACGTCTCTGAGACATCTGCAGTCATAGTACCGTCCATCCAAGTCTACAGATTTGTTTGAATAACCCTATGGCACGAGTAATCAAGCTTTTAAACTCTCTCAGCTGCGCATCTCATATGCGCATAGCGCGCTTAACCTTGTCACGTTGGCGAGTCGAAATTTTAATCATTTGTATATCTCTTATATATTAGTCTACATTCCTGCCAAGTTTCGTGATAGTAGCTGAATCTCTTATGAATGCATATATTTTTTGTGTCAGAGTGTATTTTGAAATTTAATGTGTTTGAGAAGCTACACTGATGTATAAAAAATTACATATACACAAAATATATGATGAAAAATGATTTATTTCAATAATATTTGGTATATTAATGCCTTCTAGAGAGTGAGACATTATATAACCTTAAAAAATGAATATACAAAGCAAATTTTTTTAGGGGGGGGGGGCTTTTAGACAGACGTCAAAAACGATAAATACTTATTGCAACATACGGCTTAGGTGGATGTGTACCATGAAAGGTAACACTACACGATTTAAAAAAATTCTGTATGATCATCTCCCTGTAAAAACATGTTAATAAGCTCAGCTCTGCGAGACCAACATAATATTGCCCACAAAAAAGTGAAGTTTTCATAGCAACATCTCAAAGTTATCTCACTGTTGTTAAAAGATAATTTCTTTTAACATTGTAAGCTACAAAGTCCGCATGATAGACGCATATTGAAATGATGGTAGTAGGTTCCAAAATGTGTGTGTGTGCTTTTCCAGATGAAGATTTGACGAGAACCATTTTGTATAATGTATATACAGGGTGTCCAGCCTTAAAGTGACCCAATAGCTAATTCCCAAATCGTTCGGTTTAGTCATGCACTTCCTATTTGAAAAATGTTTTAAAAAAGGTAAAGAATGTTTTTACGTGCTTTTCGTACCAAAAACCCCATTTACAAAAAAATTACAAAAATTAAATTTGATAGGACCCGAGGACCGTATAAAATTATATTTAGGAAAAGATGCAGTACACAAAAACAAAGTAAACACAAAAAGTTTCATTTTATTACGATAAAAACTGACCGAGTTATGCCTACATAAAGTTGAAGCATCTGAATTGCTCAGAAAAGGGGGTCGTACACAATTTGAGTTTAGAGAACAGTAATTCACAATCTACAGAAAGATCAAAAGAAAAACATAGTAATATTAAAACGTCGTAGTAAACATCATAGATTGATAATTTCCATTGCTATATGGCAAACAATAAAAGTTAAATTAAAGAAATAGAACTTGTACCGAAAAGATTCAAACAGCTTGTTTAAACAAATAGCAGCAAAAGAATACATGATTTGCCGTTCAAATTATAGCATAATGTGGAATGATGCTCCAATCATGAATCAGGGGCTTTATTATATCAGAATGACCAAATTAAAATAATGTTCAAAATGATTGCCTTCCGCAGAAATACTGTACCAAACCCGCGTCAGGAACTCCGCCTGTAGCTTCTGCAACCTCTTGACCTCCGTATCCGATTATTCGAGTGTCAAATGTCTGCGCAGATTTGTGTGCGGGGGTACCACATCATGCTGGTACCACATGCGCGACAAATCCCGTAAGGAAACTTCATCTTCTAAAAAATCGACTAACGGTCCAGGTAAAATTTCCGTTTATGAGTCTGATGTTAAAGGTCCATCGAAATATATTGGCCTAATTAAGGTGATATTTAGTATTCCGCACCACACATTCACCGACCAACGCACTTGGTGGCGATTCGGTCGTATTAGATGTGGGTTTTGGAGGGACCAATAATGCCTATTCTGTGTATTAATAGTGTCTTGCCTCGAGAACTGGCATTCATCCGACCACAAAACTTCATTCAAAAAATCAGGATTTTCATCCAGTGTGTTTAACACGAAATTGCAAAAATCAAAACGACGCTCCTGGTCTCCGGGCATTAGTCCCTGCTCCAGGACTGGACGATAAGGATATGCACCGTACGTAATATATTCCACACCGTCGATTTTGAGTAGGAACAAGCCTTGCTAATATCCCGGACACTACTTTCAGGATGAGCCAGGGCATATTCTAGAACATCCTCAGCGGGTATCCGCAGAAGGTCTGGCACGAGATAAGGGAGTACGTCTATGACAACTCCCAGTTTTATACAAGCGTTGAACAGTACTGGCAATTGTACAATAAGATGGATGTCTTCGGCTGGGAAATTTAATGGCATAAAGTCTTGTCGCCTCTCTCTTATTTCGATTACACTACCCATACAGCAGTACCATTTCGCAGTATTTTTCATTTGTATACATCTCGTTCTTCCGTACTAGAATTCGTAATATTAGAATACGACTGTATGCAATTACAAACGACAACACAGCAGATTTTTAATGTTCGCCATGATCAGTACCACAGCAAATCAGTCTGAAGCCGCAGCAAATAAACCTATTTTTTGTAACTGCTTTTGAGATGTTTTCTTACTCCAAAATATTTTATTTTGTCTATGTTTTACATGTACACACAAAAAAATTTATTTCTTAAGTACTCAATTATTATAATATAAACTTTAAGTTTAAAAACGATTTACATAAGAGTGACGTGCAAGAGCGAAAGTTTCCTGGCAAAGTTCGAATTAATTTTACTTTGGAGATAGCCCCTTACTAGCTTCTTGAAAATGCATCAAATGTATGATTTTCAAAGTTCCATAACTCGGCCAGTTTTTATCGTAATAAAATGAAACTTTTTGTGTTTACTTTGTTTTTGTGTACTGCATCTTTTCCTAAATATATAAGTGATAGGACCTGGAAACCGTATAAAAATTTAATTTTTGTAATTTTTTTCTAAATGGGTTGTTTGGTTCGAAAAGCACGTAAAAACATTCTTTATCTTTTTTAAAACATTTTTCAAACTGGAAGTGCATGTCTCTAAACCGAACGGTTCGGGAATTAGCTATTGGGTCACTTTAAGGCTGGACACCCTGTATGTATATATATCAAGATTTATTTCTGTACTAAAATAAGTTATTGCAAATTTTCATCCAAAAATTACAGTTTTGAGTTAAAAATCATAAATGCGCCACATAGTCACATTTTTTTGCTAATACTTGACTAGAAGAAAGGGGGAAAAGGGGATTCAATGCAAAATGATTGCTAACATTATGTTCTCCATTTCTCAAAATATAAACTACAGAACTTTTACCAATGCTACACGGGTAATTGTTTCGAGTTATCACAAAATTGTGATAACTCAGATCACAGTCGTGAAGCTCTTCATAATCGTATTTTAATTCAGGAATATATTAAATATCCGTACAAAAATTATTTATGTGTCTTTTCTTTTAGATCAATTCAGCAATCATCGTGAATAGTTCAATATTAAGTTTTAATATAACGTGAATCCACTAAATTGTTTTTAAGGCCATAATCCGAAAATCATAGTTCAGGATCTCAGCGTGATGTTTTCATTTAAAAGGATATATATATTTTGATATGTGAATGAGACTTGGGACAAATATTTTACTGTAGTTTTTAATGTAAGAACTACATCTAAAATACACTTTTCATTCAAGCTGAGAGTAAGATCATCCTAATTTTTCATCTTCTCTTCAATATTGATTTTAAATTTCAGTTGGAACCCTTTTTAAGCTGGGCGATCGTCTTAGTTATTTTTAACTTAATAAGGGCCATATTCACATTAAAAAAAATATAACATAAGAATAAGCAATGTTTTTGAAAGTCATAAATTTTTTTGTTTTGATTTTCTAAAGTTTTAATTATAGCTAATCATTGAATCCAAAAATTGGACTAAACATACGATAAAAATAAAATTTCTCCAGAAATTTTTGAAATCATTCGAAAAGTTGCAAGCTCACAAATCCCTTTCTTTTAAGATCTAGATACCTTTTTTATTTAGCTGTAATTATGCTATTTATATTAACACAAGAATTTTGAGAAGTTGATTTTAAAAATCAGTACTTCATTTAATTGAAAATCCCAAGTAGCATCGAACTGAAACTCTTTTAATTTGCCTCAGTTCAACAGGTCTTTTATCTGACCAGGTTAAGTAACTCCACCTGTCACTACACTGGTGTGTTCAAAAGTTAAGCATAATTATAATGTTTATGTGTGTATCCAAGGAAATCCAAGTCAGAATGGCGGGAAATGTGATATGCGAGTGTAATACGGCTATACCATAAGAAAACAATGCAAAAGAAGGATTTTAATAACTCATCCAAAAAGAAAGAAAAAAACATCTCGCGAGAAAACAGTGCAAACTAATAAGTTTATACTTAAGTGATAAAAAAAAATCATGATAAAAAGATTATTTTGTAGTTTAATAAGGTGTGTGGTTGTGTCTCTAATAGCCACGCATGCTACACAACAATTGCCCATACGTGCTATGACAGTGTGGATAAGTTGCAATCTCGAAGAGTTTCAAACATTTCGGATATGTCTTTTCAGTTCTGGAACGGAGTTTGGTTGATGTGAAGGGCTGCACACACACACAACACAATACGTCTTCAGAGCATATCCCATGCACGTTGAATAAGATTAGTGGGCCCACTGCATGTGCTGTATATTTTCATTCTCAAGGAAGTTGCCGAACAAGATCGCTGAACATGAATCCAGGACCGACAGCACATTAAAACAAGTGAACGTAAGGCTCAACGACTGTACTTTTTAACAGTAACAGACCCCATGCCAAAGAAGTGGAGGTCCGTGTAGCCATCAGTGGCGTAACGTACACCCCGCATTGCCGGGGGCCCAGGGACTCTGGGGGGTCCAATGCTTGACTGACGCAAAGTACGTATTTGGGCTTGGGGCCCAAAACTTGAGTTTGCAGTGGGGCCCAAATATTCTCCGTTACACCACTACTGTCCATACCATGACTCTCTTTGAAGGAAAATTATGTCTGTCTATGATGTTTCTTGGAAGAGTAAACCGGAACTCCATCAATGAACGTCACATTGGCTCACTGTTACAAACGTCCTGTGCTGATGTTTCAAACTCCAGTTTAGATGAACAGGTTTATGCGCAAGCGTAAGAGGAATGGAAATGGGTGATCGTCTGGCATACAAACCAGCATAACTGAGTCTCCTATAAACAGTTTACCTCGTACTCCTATGAGTTTTGAACTGAGTTCTCCGGCACAACTGTCCCTCTGACGTCGGGCAATTATTGCCAAATATCGTTCTTGATGAATGGTTGTTACTCTTGGTCGACTTTGTACTGATCAGCAGGTAACATACAGGTATCTCGTACTTCGAAACCTCTGCTTAAGTCTTGAGATCCCACATTAATGTGCATTCAGAGCGTGAGACACTTCGATCTAAGAATGTCTGCATTCCAATAATTCTTCCTTTAAAAAACATGCCCATTTGGCGTCTTAAGGTTATACGGAGTTTTTGATCGTTTAACTCACTTCTCAGCACAGCAATTGCACATAACCTGTCTGATCTTCATATGGCAGGCGAACCGATTTTATACTCGTTCTGACATGCGCACGCCAACGTCAACCGAAATGTTTTGCATATGCACACTATTGCCCCTTCAAACAATGATTTTCCACAAGTGATTTTGAACAATTTGATCAAAATTTGCAGACGTTCTTCCCCATTTTATGAACTATGCTTAACTTTAGGACACCAATGTGGTTCGACTTAAGCGCATAGTATTTTGTCAGACGACTTAAATGGCCTCAGATAAAAAGGAGTTCGTTTATTATTTTATGTTTGTATTGTATTAATATTACATGTAACACAACAGGTAATTGGTATAATATTATTGTGTTTGTTTGGTAGTTTTCTTTCTGTTACTGTAATTTAGCGTGAGCTTCATATCATTTGTGTGGTTTATCTAGCCAAAGGTCCGGTCTTGTAATGATCGCTTGCTATACATTAAAAGAGTATTTTTTTTTTCTTAACTTTAGATTCATGATAGTTTTCTTATAACTTCTTAGTTCCGATAGTTCTTTAAAGAAGCTATTGGATATTTTTAAAATGAATAAACTTTTTTATTCACGCACGCTACTGAACAATTACGCAGACTAGGGTCTTTCTCCCAAGGGAGAAGCATTTTGAATTCGAGACATTAGTTCCGTAAGACCATTTTATACAGAACTTGAAGAGTGTGTGTGAAAATTTTGGTCTCCTCTTTCAAATGTGCAGTTATTTTTTCCCTTTTTAATTTATCTCGTCTAACTGTTCGATACAACGATGTATCTTGTTCTAAAACTTTATATGCTTAAGAATACTTTCTTTTGGGATGTTGAGCAGGGAAAAAAACAATACAGGAACCACACAGTGGTTATTTGAATTTCAAAAATAATACAAAGGGGAAAAAAAAACTTAGATTCATAAATCAAAAAGAACATTAAAAATAAAATTCAACTATAATTTCAGAAATTTATCCAAAATATATGCAAACTAATATCTCTAGGGGCTTATATGTTCAGCAGGTATTTTCCCCTTGAATAAAATTTTTCTTGAGGGAAAAAATTGAGAGGTGCTAAAAAATAAAGTAAAGGCATCAATATGCTGTACATTTTTGTAGTTATCACTCTAAGGCGAATAATTTTATTTTACTTAATTAGTGACATTGAGTAGTTTCCGCTACAAATTGGTCAATGTTTGCCACATAAGGGTGGCTGTGATAACCGAGTGATCAAGGTAGCGAACTCATGTTCGGCTTTGTCAAAGGGCTGTGGTAGCCCAGTGGTCAAGGTATCGGATCATGGCAGGCATGTCAGTTCGAGCCCAGTACCACTAAAGACCCGCCATGTAGGACAGCGATGCACGTTAAATCTGTCAAGAGCTTAAACGTCCTCCCAGTGGTGTGGTGTGGTAGTTAGGAGGGGGGTGCCAGCTCAGGTGTCATCCACGTCACTTGACCATGGTTCAAAATGACGTGGTCCGTCGCCAAAAGCCCTCGTGTAGCTGAACAGTGATAATTAATATTCACTCACTCACACTCGGCTTTGTCAAATCCCTGTGCAAATGAAGACTAGCCGTGTTGAGAGAAGATGCACTCTATATATGTCGAGAGTAGAAGTCTTCTCGTTTGCGTGGCCGCAGTAGCCTAGTGACTATGGCCAAGAACTCGTGGCCGGCGTGTTATGAATTCGATTCCTGGGGCCTCTGAAGACACCGTGTGGAGGGGCTAAAGCACGTTAAATCTGTATAAAGGCTTAAAATTCTCACATTGGAGTGATATGTAATTTTGGAGGATGGAGAGACAGCTTAGGTTTCAAAATTATTAATGAATTTATTTATGCATTTCTAGCCTATTATGTCAGTCACACACATCTCTACTTAAAATAAAATGACAAAATACTGCAAAAGAAATTTCAACGGAGGTAGTTGCCTTATCGTATCAGCACCATGTTGCAAATTATAGCGACTGAAAATGGATTGCCTTAAAAAAAACATTTTTCTCTCTCAATCTCTAGAATGTTTCTGTTTTAAATATACATATTTAACAAATTTTATTTTAATTTTTTATACTCATTAATCCCTATTTAACATTCTAGGAAAGTAACAGAAAGCCACATTTTAAGATAGAACACAACACGAGATTTGTGATTTTGATTTGTTTATTAACACCGCACTTTAAAGCTATGCGTGGGCTATTGGAGACGGTCATTGTAATTTTGAAACCCGGACAAGTGGCAAAAACACATCTGAGCTGGCCCCCCCACTTTTCAAACTTTCACACCATATCCAACCTGTGAATTTGGACCTCGAGAGATTTAAGGCGTGCATCAGCTCCTCTACACCGCAGTTCTTCATTGGCATCGGGATTTGCACTCCCGACTAAATAAAGCGGCCAAGAGTTCACGACTATAACCACTCGGATATCGTGGCCGAGATTTACTTGTGTTTGTATTCAAGAATCCAAGAATATATATACTAGAGATTATACTTTATTTTTTTAAAGAACATGCACTGTGTGTATTGTATCAACAATAAAACAATTATGACTCAATAATATTTACTTATAGCAGAGAATCAAAAATATTATGTACAGAACTGTGATCTTTTCTATGGCTGCAAATTTAAGATCATAGAATTTTTCAGCACTGATGCACTCATTCTTACTTGAACAATTGGATTTTAAAGACCTTCAAAACTTCACCTGGAATGTTGAGAACACTCCCCAAGTAATTATGTTACATTTTGTTCCTGAAGCATCAAAAATAGAATACATTTTCCTAATCCTTCCCTTTACAATTTATTCATACATGCATACATACAAAAACAATATTTTACTTTATTAAAAAAAAAAACATTTTGAAAATTTTTAAACACTTTTCAGAAATATGGAAAAATCTACATGGGACACAGAGCAACAACGACTTTGTCATCTACTATATACTGTATTGACCGATTCTGAAGATGAACAGTGTAATTTCAAGGAGCATGCAATTTTCGAGGAAGAGAACAGCCCCTTATTAAACAATCCAATCATTTCAAGGATTCAGAACAAATATTTGAAGAAACTTCTGAACAAGAAAATAATTTTTACAAAATAAATATGTAATCTATGGCCACTGCATGTACTTTGTCATCTTCCAAATACAACATAAAAAAAATGTTTCAACTATTCATCTATCTGCTCAATCCAACTTAGAAGCGACACATTCAAAGTTATTAGACAGATTGGAATGGATCTTGTGCTGCAGCAGTGATATGAGATCAGAACTCCCAAATCTTGACACAAAAAATTAAAAAGAAGCCTTATTGACTTAGAAAGAAATAAAAAGAAAAATGATCAACCAACAACAACAACAAAAAAGTAAAGCACTATTTATTCTCAAGGAAAAGATGTAAAAACTGTTTTTAAATTTGTTGCAAGAAAAATGTGCCTAAATCATGTGAACATATGCTACTCTATGTTTAGGAAACAGACTTAAATAGTTCTTTACTATGTTCTACTAGTTATTAGTTGTTAACATTAATTACAAAACAAGTTTATTATTATAAACATGCTTTACCAGCATTTTCTGAATACATGTAACATAATGTACTTTAAATTGAAAATGTAGTACGTTGACTTTATATCAACATTAGTATCATTTACTTGCAACAAAATTCATAATTTTACTTGTTTAATTCAATAAACATCTTGCACTTTAAAAATATTTCACAATAAAATAAATGTGTTATAAGTTTTTGGTGTTCTCAACAACCTGCGAGTAACAATGTATCAAAAACAGGCACATGTGATCCTGGGTTAAAGACACATTCTGATTTAACTCTAAACCTATCAGAGCGGTCAAATGACAGCTTTTGAAACTTTAACTGAAATTATAAAATTCCAGGTTTTCACTTTTCTTGAACTAACTGCCCAACTTTTTCTATAATACACAGCTACTTAATTTTTCAAAATCTATCTCTCCTACTTTCGTTTTTCCTGAAAATCATATGTATTCTACCGTGAGCAGTCTTTTGATCGCTTGAAAATATAGATAGAAAATATCTGCACTGAAATCTCAAATTTCCTAGATTTCTAAAAGAAAGTCATCTGTGTGATTGTGTTTATGTACTGTTTATTATATGTGCTTGTTTTGTTTTATACCTGGTACAGAGCGCCGGCTGGTGGTAACCTAATAGGCAAAATAACGATCATCATATTTGCTTTGTAGTCAGTTGTATTGGTAATATTAGCTACAAAAGGCTACTTTGGGTAATAAATAAATAAAAGCAGTTAGTTTAGTAGTCATTTTCGTATTTTATTATTAGTGGGTTATTCAAACACAAATACAAAAATTTACCTCTAAAACGTATATTCAAAGGAAATAGTAGGAAGGGATGAATAATATAAGCAAGTTATGCTCTCTGAAATAGATGAAGAAAATTCTGAGAGTATATATAATTTATTGGACATGGACTCTGAGCAATTTGACACGAATAATGAGGAAGAGAGCATTGTGAATAAGCATAGGGGACAAAAAAGAATGAGATTGTTCTCTAATACCGAAGACAAAAGAGAAGAGAAAGAGAACGATTAGAAATATTGATACTTAATTTGATGGGACTGTTTGGCAAAAAATTCGAGGTTCTGAACTTAGAAGATCCCCCCACTTCATACCGTTTTCTGAGAAATATCAGGGTTAATGGGATATGTTAAACCCAATATTATGAAAGACAAAGTAAAGAGTGCTTTTTTGATAAAATATAAGAACTGCAATAATGGATAAATTTTATTCTAATTTGAATAACGATATTTCTATAAATTATTGAAGTAAATTGAAGTATTTTTTAAAAATGTATATGTATAAAATCCAAATCAAATGTTTTCTTATTATAACAAGAGAATTATTTTGTGTTTTATTGTCCATGATAAATCCTGTATTATTTATAAACAACTGAAAAAGAATACAGCATTTATTTGAAAAGCGATCATTTGACTGTCATCGATAGAAACAAGTAAGTTTAGCATAAAGTCATCAGAATCAGATTATTTTTTTTAAAAAAAAAAAAAACTATGTCATATACATAAGCCTCAAAAGAAATATTTAATACAAATATGTAAGACAAGTGCAGCTGACAACTACAATCAAGAATAAAAAGAAATTTTTGCAAAGTTATTATTTTTAACTGTGTATTTAACAAAAAACACAGAAAAACAATGCTTCCATGAACCTCGGTAGTTTTTTAATAAAAATTTATCGATTAATTATTTAATGATATGTCAGCAAAAGTATATGAGCTTTACTATACATAAAAAAATGTTATAATGATAAGATGTATGATTTCTTTCATTGGTAAAAGCAAATCATGTATTACTACATTACTGTTTTCAAAAGAAATATATACTGCTTTAATTAAAATAACATTCATCAAAAGAGTGGAATAAATATAAGTTTTTACTAATTTCTTGTCATATTAAATATTTTGCATATCTTTACAAACTGCATACAAAACTTTATATATTGAAACTTTTCTAAGAGAAATGAATGCCATACTGCCAGAAGAGGGCATGACTTTTGTTACATATATATAATAAAATCAAAGGTCAAAATCACTTGAATGAGCAAAAAAATTTAAGACAGAAAAATTATTCTTAAGTATATAGCAATAATATTTCAGATATTTCATCATCAATATTTAAAAAATTTTCTTGCGCAGTCCGAAAGATCTACAGACAAGAGTTTTATGAAATATAATAAATTTTGCAATAGAGTGAGGTTATTCATTTCATTAATATAGATAACACAATAGAATATGCAACTGAACATTTTTTTTTGAATAGTCCACATAAAGATACAAAATATATATTCCAAACATGTTTTCAACTAAAAGCTTAATGAATAATTTTAATTGAAAATGATATTGGTGTCAATAGTAAAAAACATGTGCAAAGAATGAATGGACTTATGCAATGTTCAACACTGCATAAACATATGACTAATTATGACATAAAAATTATAAACTGCCAACATTGTTGAATCTCTTAAGCTTTTCAGGGAAATTATCTTTATACAAAACGGGATCAGCACGGAATTCAACGGTTTTTAAAGCCATTACTCCATAGTTTTCAGCAAATCTATTTATACAATCTGAGCGTTCAGACATATGTAAAACATCGGCAGATAACATTTCCACATTTGTGCACTCTGGACATTTGAATTTTTTTCTAGGAGTCACTTTTATCGGTGCTTTACCAGTTACATTAGCAACTAAAAAGTTCATAGCAATATCTTCACAATTCATATGGTCATCTACCCATTCTTTTATGTCTCCTGGCATTGAATAAGTATAAAGATAGCTGTAATACTGAAAAAAAAGATGCTGATTAGTTTTGCAAAAAGAACGTAACAAAAATACTCAAATAAACACACTTTTGGGGTTTGTTTGTTTTTTTCAAAATTATGATTCAATTGAGAAAAATCTAGATATTTAATCAATAATGCAAAATAATAGAGGGTAAATGACTTGAATAAAAAGGCTATTTACAAATAATAAGATTATTTTTCACAAAAATAGGTTTAATGACAAAATCTAAACCCTTTTTTGTAATTGTTAACGAAACGAGATTTATAAAAATGTATTAATAAGTGAGGCATATTTCAGATAAATTCAAACAAGCTCAACAAAGTTTAAAATCACATCAGTAATAGATACAATTTTATTCCATGCTACAAAGTTTAAGTATATATTTGTAGATTTTAATGAGACACAATGCATGTAATGTTTTTTATATTCATTCTACGTAACAGGTATTAAAATTTTATTGACATTTCTAGAGAGAAAATTAAAAAAAAAAAATTCTCTAATAGTCACAAATGATGAAAAATAATCAAACCTTAGGTTCTTTTTATAGATGTAAAAGCCTGTCAAACACACATATTCCAAAAACTTTATCAAACAAAATATAGCCATTGCTTCTTTTTCTAGTGATTCATAAATACTCAGTAATCAGATATTTGAGTTTCTGCATAGATTTTGTACATAAACAAACCACCAAGAAAAAAATAAATTATGATTGAAATAGAAACTAGTGATGAGAAAATTAACTAGTGAAATTGGAAATATAACAGTGCTATTGAAAAATTTTGAACCCACTCCTACTGAAAAAAATTAATACTAGTATTTCGCATTAAAAATAAATGTAATAATTTCTATGAACTTAAGTGAAAGTTCAATCAACAAATCAGTAGAGAAATTAATAAATTAGTTTTAAAAACAATGCCTACAAATGCATCTAAAGGTCGGTTTAAAATTAATACAACTCCCTTTTAATGTTTTTTCTAAAAGTGGTTCAAATATTTAACATAAAACAATATTCAATAATCTTAAAATGAATTTTGTTTTAAATGATGCTTTTCATAAATATACAACAATCTAAACTGTAAGAGTGATTAAAAGACTTTTTGATTTATTTATATATCCAATTATGTTAAAAGATTTCTTATACAAAATAATTGCAATATTTTTTTCATAGGAGACAAATTAATGTTTCAATAGTCTCAAATGTTATTGTTTATGATAACATAGATAATCTTAAACAATAAAATTATGTTATTTAAATGGAATTCAAAATAACATTTTAAACATAGTATGATGGGTAATTTAAGAGTTAAAAGAAGATATTTTTATGTTGTATCTGGCATATGTTTAACAATAAAGAACATAAATTTTTGTAACAGCTGGGATACACAAATATATTTGAAACAATCTAAGAAATTCAAAAAACCTTGCATAAAAGTGATTAAATTGGTAAATAGACTTAAATTTTGCTTTCAATACACCTAAATGTGTATCATAACAGTCAAGTCATATGACATAATCAAATCAATTTAAAAATATTACAAATAATTCACTTTTTTTTAGCTTATCTGCCCCCTAATTTTTACATTTCCTAACTAAATTAAAAATTAATGTAAAATAGTAACTGATTCATATCTGAATAGAAAATGTTTTATGACTAGGAGATGCATAAGCAATAAGCAATACAACAAAATTAGCTAACACATATAACCAGTATAATCAATCAATTGCTTCAGTATATAGAATAAAATAAATATTAATTACAGTAATTAAAGAACAATTATTGGTACTGATGTAGCCCTACCAAATGTAAACCGAATTTTGACCCAATAGCAATGTTTTTATAATATAAATCATCCTTGAATGCACGGCATAAATGATACTTAAAATCAATATTTCAATACTATTGCAGTTTTTTCAAAAATGTGTTAACATTTTTCTGAAAATAATAATTACTAATACATTGCATCAAATATTTCAAAAATCTATATGACACATTACCAAGAATAGTTCTGGCTGCAGTTTTTTTTTCACATAGTCTAATTACTATCTTTCTTTATATCATTTATTGGATGGTGAAAATAGGAGAGGGAGAAGATTACTTTAAAAAATATCTAGTGAGTCAGTATTATACAAGCTTTTAAAAAAATAGTATTTCAAGCATTTTTTTTCTAGTGTAGAATGGTTCAATAATATTACTAAATAATGACATAAAAGGGTTTTATATGAAGAAAGAATATTCTCATCAAAAAAGAAGATATAAACAAAAAATTATCAATTGCCATTACTCTCTATTGCCACATTAGGATTACTTCTTCACTTCCTTAAATTTAACTAAAAAAGGGGGAACAGATGTATTCAAAGAAAAAAATAATAAAATTTTGCAATTATTATGTTCTTCCAATACTGGCGTAGCTAGTTCTGAATGGGCCCTGTATCAAAATTCTATTGGGGCCCTTTTTTAGATATGAAAGACCTGTTGATGGGATGGTAGTTGGGGCCATATTTTAAAAATATACAAAATATTTTTTAAAAATAATTTTGAAGTTCAAATGAGACACAATAACTTTAATTATGAAGAAAAGTTCATGGACTTTTCAATTTCATTTCATGAGGTATATTAATTTCTATTAGCAAACACGATAAAGAATTTCAGAATTAATCATTTCAATGGTAACTTTTTTTTCAATGGTAACTATCAATTTTGGTAACTTATGAAAATCACAAAGCATAAAATAAAGTCGACATTTCAAGGAAACTTTTAAAAAAATGTATGAACATAGCATGTCAAGCATTTCATTTTTTTCATTACTAAACACAAGAAAGTCCGGAATTATGATTACCCTTACACGTGCACCGGTGTCATTTTGACACTGCAACATAAAATATGCAAAATAATTTTTTTAACTAAATAATTACAGGACTACTGTTCAGTAGGGTTTAGTTTTAAGACTTTTTAATATTATTTCATGTAATTAACATGTTTTATGATTCTTTATATCATAAGAAACTGATGTTGACATAATGTTTCGCGAAGCTTGTTGGACCACTGTATTGTCGCAAAACACTTCAAGTTGTAAATTTGCCAGGAACATTACTATTATGCGGTATCCATTCTGAGACATACCTAGCGATATATATCAGGATTTACTCGAATATAATAAATTATATCTCATTTTTCTTCAGATTCTTCGCAGTCACTTTCACTCAATCTTATGTCTTCATCAGAATCTAAATTAGAGCTGATTAATTCTCAGAAATCTCTCGCAATATATTAGCAATTTCATCAGGGCTTAGACTTTTTCTACGAGCCATCGTTTCAGGGTGTCTGCTCTGCACAAGGTTAGAAAATCGAATAAATTTTTTTTATGAGCAGATAAACAAATGCTATGTAACGAAACACTTAGATACAACAATTTTAGAAAAATAAGATTCGTTTCCACTGTTAACCCATTAAGAATTCAAGGTCAAATAAATGTGTGATAATACTTTGGGAAGTTTGTTTTACTGACAGTAATGAATGAGCGACAGCCTTGCCTTGATATCGAAAAAATATTAAAATGCCTTGATATCGAAATGACACCAGCGGACGTTCTAGGTATTTTTAGCTGTAAAATTTCTCCTAATTAACCTAGAACCACAAAACTTTTACTGTGTAATTACCATGGATAATAATTAAAAGTCACAAAAAATTTTCTAATTACCTGCAAATATGCGGAAAGGAGAACAAACTGAACTAGCTTCGATGTCAAATTGACACCGATGGATGTTCTAGAGTTAAAACCCCAAACTGATTTTCATCGTCAGATATTACTTTTTCTAAGTCTAACATTCCAAAATGAATGATCACTTGCTTGCCCCAATCAGTAAGCAATGGTTTGGGGCGAGTATTGAAGCCTCGTAATCCAATGTTCAGCAGTTTTAATCTCACAATTCCTAAGCCCACATTCACACTCGATGCTAAAATAATTTATTTCAAAATCTGCAATAAATTGAGCTTTTTGTTTGAAAGTAAAATCCTATGCAATACTCTGCATATTCACGTAAAGCTGTTTCTCTTGGGCGTCCATTTTGCTTTCTGTTCGCAATAGAATTTGTTTTAGAATACCTTTTCAACAGTCTGACGACAGTAGAAAGACCATGCGATACTTCAGCAACAATATATTTTGCATAAAATAACATTCTTCCTTCAAAAGTAGTACTTAGTCTCTTTCATTATAAGGCAGAAACGAAAATTTACCTATAATTCCAATATTTTTCCACCCGTGCACTTCAAATTGCAACACTACTTTAAATACACTAAAAGATACTCCACATTCTGTTTTAAACTCAATCAATAATGCTTTATAATTGGTAGGAATAATGGAGTACTTCATTGGTTGAAAAAACAATCACTTACTACACTACAATCATCTCGTACATGTCTTATCATTGTTTTTCTAAAATATCAATAAATCTATTTACTTTACACAAAATCTACAGACTTAAATTCTGCATAAAAAAATCCATCAGAATCGACAACAATAACTAAGATAGTGCAATAATTACAAAGGGAAAAATTAAGTCAAACTCAAAAATTAGGCAAAAATATGAGTACGTTCAGGACTTTTTTTCCACCACTGAATAATTGATAAGACTCCTTGAATTAATTCATAATAAATTTAATTACGACGACTAGTATCTTCTGGAAATCGATCCAATATTACAAATTATACATGCTGATTTTATCAAATAATTTGTTGATTGTATTAACGTGGATCCTTTAGCTATCGGAAAAATAAATACCATTATACCAATAATATTTTAAACCATTTGATTCTTTGCGTTGAAGTTATTCAATTGATTGATTCTATAACTAATATGTTGATTGTTTGATTGTATTAACTAGATTCTTTATATATCAAAAATAAATAAAAAACATTTAGCTTAAACATACAAAATCATTGCTGTTGTTCCACCAAAGATCTTATTTTCATTATAACAAGTGCCTAGGAGATAAGGTACAGATCATCTAGGTAATTCACAGATTATCTAAGTAATTTGAGAAATGAAACAATTTTTCGCACTTAAACTGATTACCTAAGTTAATGTGCAGATTAACTGACTTCTGCACCTTAGCAGTAACATATACATAAATCTTAAATAAAAGTTCTTTAACTTGCCACATAAACTCACTGACTTACAAGAGAAAAAATATATCAGTCATAAATCGCATTTTATTTATATATAAAATGTATTGCAAAAATAAAAGATAGTAAAAAGAGTAACTTATTATGTAGAGTAAAAATGCATTGTATGTGTGATTTAATATTTGAAACAATTATTAGCTAATAATGCATAAATTTGATACCAAATTTTTTACCACTGGAGAATAACACCCATATATTGATTTAATATTCATGACTGAAAAAGTTTTGCCCAAAGATGCTCTAATTTAAAGAGATTTGTGCTATTTTTAGCAATAATTAATAACTTTTTTTGTCTACTCAATTATTTATAAGAAATCATTTATAATGCAACTAAGCTAAATCCAAACAATGCATGGCATTGCATATATATATAAACCTACTTGGTGATTTAAATGATTTAGCTTTTGCACTAGTTTAAGAGTAAAGGATATTGTTACATATATCAAGGTTACAGGATTTTATGCAATCTGTCTCAAAGAGCAAGACAGTTCTTCCAGAGCGACGGAAATTTTACTGTAGAAAAACAATCCTTGAAATACAGGGTCCAGTAGCAAAATTTGCAGAATAAATCTCAGAAGGCCCTTACACCTTCTTCAGCAATAGACAGCTATCAGTGTTTAAAATACAAGTATGTTAAAGATTACTTACAAGCACTCGCTCGTCTAACTCAACAGCCGAAGTAATAACTAATCGCTGATCGACTCTTCAACGGTCTCCCTATTTATAGTCTGCAAAGATTTTTCTCGATAAATCCATTTACGTTATAGATCGTGATATTAGTAAATTTTTTCAGAGATTTCCAGAAGAATCCATATGATCACAAACTCGCCAAAAAGGATGCCAACTTGGCAAGATCACCAAGTTTCCATTGAATCACAATTATAATGTAAGCAATGCCGTTGCTTGCGATTATATTAGAATTTTAGTACAAAATAAATAAAACAGAAAGTAATATTAACCTATAGCACATCCAGATGTATAAATTATTAACACTATTTTAAGCATTCTTTGCACAAAATTCGTAACAATGTTAAGAAAATAATTATTTTTGCTGTATAAATATTTCAAGTCAACTGTTGATTGCATTGAACTAGTAATAGTAGCATTAAATCTAAAAAAGGAAAACACCAGTTATTACATATAAGAATTATAATTCATTTAAGTGAATCAGTGTGAAGTAAATCTAAGGAAATCTGTAGTAGGGACATAAAGGTGTGTGTCACAGGTTTTTTTCTCTTCCAAACTTTTTCAATAATTTTCTACTTTCTGGTTAAAAAACAATTAGTTTTTGTAATATTTTTATACTCAACTTTGAAATTTTTTTAAAGTTATAATTACAAAATGATTTTTAAAAAGTGAAAAAAGCTATATATTTTGAAATTAAAATTTTAGATCCTGTACACTTGACAACGTATTTTTGATTATGTTAAATTATTAGATGGAGAAAGAGTAATTTCTGGATAATTAAAAAAATTATATTCCATGAGAGGATCTACAATAAGAACTATGAGAAAAACACGTATTGTTGGAACTTGTATGAATACAAGCACAATTTTACATGCAAGGAATGTTGAAAATATAGAAAACTATTCATAATATTATTAGAGAAGAAAAAAAAAAGAGGAAAAAAGGATATAAAAGATTTAGTAAACAACAAAATACAGCTGTTAATCACATATTACATTAACAAAGTTATCTGATCTTAAATTGTCCCTAACTCATCAGCCATCAATTCAGAATTACATTAAATACGATTAAGACATAACAGTGACATCATAATAGTCGAAATAAAGGAAAAGATTAATAGTCTATGAAAGTGGTGATAATAAACTATTAAGTTCTATATTCTATAAATTATATATTTTTTGTTTCCACAATCAAGTAACTGAATTAATGTTAATTAAAATGTAAATATGGATAAATAAACAACTACATTACACCCATTTTTGTTTTGGATTTACACAATTACATGCAAATATATAAACAATACATAGTATGTGTATGTAAAATTTCGAATTACATAATATTGTGAAAAATTTATCACTGGAGGGAAGAGCAATTTTAACTTATATATTTTAAACATATAATGTACAAAATAAGCACATGACCTTTCCACTTGGTGGGTCTTGAACCATTGGCCATGTCTGCATACATTTTTTGTTTTATACAACATGATTGTGTTAAATTTGCACAATGAACTACATTCAACTGAATAACTGGTAAACTTACTTTGTGATAAAATGCAGCACCTGTTAGAACCATTGATATTTCATTAGTCCATTCTGATTCATACTTCCATTTTTTTGTGGCATTATCATACAAATGAACTCTTGAAGGAAATCCAACAATTCTATCAGGAAATTCTCGCCAAACCTTACAGAGAAGTTATATTTTTAAGAAAATTAAACACATCTTTATTACACATGGGGAAGAACTTTAAAATTTTAACATGGAGCAATCCAAAATGACAAAATACAAATCTAAAAACATAATTACATTTTTAAAAAATTCTGACAAGACATACTGATATATATAGCAGAATATAAACTTTTTTATTTCAAAAACAAATAAAAGAAAAAGTATAACATGTATATACATATTATAAATATTAACATTTATATTCAACTGTGGTTATATAAAATTTGAAAGTCATCTCTTTCTTTTTAATTCAAAAAAGAAAAACAGCAAATAATAATAATAATAAATAAAAAATATAAGCCTAATGACAGATACGATATTGAAACTATTAAAAAACACGTTCTCTTAATTTCATAACTTTCCTCCTAGAAAAAATAGCTCTCTTATTACTTCTATGCATAACTACAGCAATGTTTATATTCTATCATGCAATTTAAATACAAAGGGAACATTTATACAGGAATACCAGATGATGATAAATGCACATCTGTTTAACTTTCATACTAAAAAAAACAACATAATAATTAACCAGGCACTCATCAAGAAAAACTTTAGACATTATTGAATTGGTAGAGAGTTACATCACTTTCCAGCAAGAAACCACCTGCAAAATTAACATTATGGGGAAAATATACGAACTAAATTAATTGCATCTCATCAGATGTGTACTAACCAATATCTACAAGCATAAGGCTGAACAACCAAATTCTGAAAAGTCATTTAAAATCGGAGACAGAGTACATAGAATCCAGGAAAAGTATATTACATCAAGAGCATAAAAGTACAGTATCATTGTTGAGAGATTTAAAGGTGTCCATTATTTGGCTGAACTAAAAGATGGTTGTGTCATTAAAAGACATTTTGATCAGATTTGCAATCGTCAAGTTGACCAACAGTTTCCTTCAGTACAATTGCATTTATAAAAGAGAAACTACTACCAAACTAAGAACTAGTTTCATCTTCTCAAATGGATGCAGATCAAGATATTACTTCGACACAAAGTAATAATCCCAGAATTAGTCAAAATGCTTTTTCGCCATCACAATATTTTCAACAGTGAAAAACAACTTTTGTATTTCACCGATTAGCACATTTTTTTAAAACCAGTTCAAAGTTTAAATTTGGAAGACTTTTGAGCATTAACTATTTTTCTTTCAATTTTCTATACAGGTAATAAATAATCCCGATATAACACATTTTTATTTTAACCGTTCTCGTTTTAGTTGTTTCATGTATCTAGAATTGTAAGCATAGCCTTTCAATTAAAATAGGGGAATTGTTGTTTACTTAATTCTTTTTGTAA
The DNA here is from genome assembly GCA_019973955.1 of Trichonephila inaurata madagascariensis. Lineage (NCBI taxonomy): Eukaryota > Metazoa > Arthropoda > Arachnida > Araneae > Nephilidae > Trichonephila > Trichonephila inaurata. The sequence continues at coordinate 750,833 of BMAV01015688.1, read as the reverse complement.
TGTGAATGTCAGCAGCCATATAGGGTGTTGTCACTTGACGAACCGAACAGGACGCGGAGTCTTGCACAATATTCCTTTCAGAAAATAAGATTATGTGAAGCTTAAAGCCTTCCTCTGTACTTTAAACCATTTTAAAGCATCAAAATATGACAAAACTTCTGCTTTGTAAAATCTACACTGTACAAGGGCCATATGCAATGTAGCAGCCCCAAATCAATAGATCTAATATGCAAAACCTACCTCATATGCGAATTCCAACTCATCAGCAGTTAGCATCACTATATCATCATCAATTGCCAACACAGCTTCAGTTTCAATTTCATCATAAGGATAAAATCTGAAGGATATGCAAAGAAAAAAATGATAGAAAGTTTCAACTTCCCATATACATATACATATTAAATGGTTTCAAAATATATAAAATCATTATACACAGTCGGTCCCAATTTAATGAGCCCCTATTTACAAATTTCGAATTTTTCTCTATCCCCAATTAAAATGAAGGCAAAAACCCCTATTTAACGAATACTGTAAAGCCTGAATTAACGAATTATTTCAGCAAACTGGAAAAATTCTTTTTATTAGCTTGTATTAGAAATATTGGATTTTTTTTTCAAATGACATATCCTTTTCGTAAGGAACAGAAAAAGTCTTTTCTTAGAAGCAGCAAATTTCAAACAGGAAAGGGTGAAGACCATTATCTGACTTTACAGATGCAGATGAGTCATGAGTGTAACCTATCATGTGAGTCTTGAATAGGAAAGGAAATTCCTACCTATAAAGCAGGGGATATTTTTAGATTTTAACGATTATGATACTGTTACGTTGATCGAGGGTTCGGGAATTTTTTGCGAATTAGTGGCAAAGAACAAGACAGCTCTTTAAGAGTGATGAGAATTTATTGTCGAGAAAACAAACCTTTAAATACAGGATTCAACAGCAATATTTGCACAATAAATCTCAGAAGGTTTTCACACCTTCAACAGCACTCAAACAAAATTATCAATGTTTAAAATACACGTATGTAAAAGATTATTCACAGGCACAGCCGAGCTAATCAGTTATCACGGTCAAGGCAAGTTTATGAATTGTAAGTTACAAAACAATACTAACTCATTTTCAGCAAGCATCTCTCTATGTATGACACAAGCGGATCTTTCGAGAAAACCCGCTTGTGTCATAAGTCTTGAAATTAGTGTATTTCTCCACAAATTTCCAGAAGAATTCAAAGGGTCCCGAACACGCCAACATGGTCATCAAATTGCCAAAATGGTCGCCAAAAATGATGCCAACTTGGCTCTAGCGCCAAGATTTCGCCAAGTTCCCATTGAATCGCCATTATAACGTAAGGGACAGCGTTGCTAACGAATATTAAAATTTTAAAATAATCATAGAGTATTTATTACACATCCAAATACAAATTATTTACACTATTTTATACAAAATGCATAACAATACATTTGATGACGGACTACCTATCTGTGCAACTGAAGTTGTGAAAATTGTTGATTTGTTGGAGCTAATGAATAACGATTCTAATGCAGAAATTGACAATGAAACTCCTATCAAAACTGTTACATTTTCTAATGTTTTACATTATTTGGAAACTGTGGAAATATACCTCTCTTATACAGCAGGATGTAAATGATGCAATATTTTCTTCTCTGTATGAACTGGTGTGCAATAATTCACAACTAGTATTTTTAACAGTTGAATAAAAAGTGTTCAATTTCTAGCTATGGATATTTTTTGTGTAGTTTTTTATAGAATTTCCAAAAGGTAAGTGTGAAAAATTCATACTTTTTTTTTACCCCAATATAACGAATAACCCCAAATTAACGAACAAAATGTTCGGTCTGGATGAATTTGTTAAATCAGGGTCCAAATGTATATTAAAATACAAAGAAGCAATGTAAAAATGCCTAGTTATTGCAAGAAAAAAAAAAAAAGATAATGCTAGTAAATATAAAAATGTCAAACATATGGCAAAAGAGTAAATTGATTTTGAATAATAATTGCAAATTCCATCTGTAAAGAAAATAATTGTCAACTGTGGATTAATACATCATCCCAAAACAGTAAATAATTAAAAGTCAAAATTTATATAACAGAAACAATATACAATGTACATGCTTTTTAAAACATAATTTATGATAAAACACTGTTTCATAATGGCACATAGTTTTAATAACTTAAAAATTACTGTTACAAATTTTGACTAGTTTCTTAAACCTACATATGTATGATTTATAGGTTAAAAAAATAAAAATAAATAAAAAATTAAATATGAAGGCAATTTTTTTTTTTTTTTTTTTTGCTTTCGATTATGACTCGCACCCAACTGAAACTTTTGGTATATTCAAATCAAAAGAATTATCAGCAAATAAAATAACATAGAAACTTCCATTCCTGGTTACGTTTTATTAATGTTGTATCAGAGCTACACAAGAGCTTTTGGTAATAACAAATACTTGAGAATAATGATCAGACACCAAGCAATCTATCCTTGGAATCCTATAACTGAAATAAGCTAAAAATTTAAATTTTAAGTAATAAATATTAGTTTTTTTTTAAAAAGTATTTCCTACAGAGATAAGATTTTAAGAAAAGTAATCATTAAAAAATCAATGTGTAACCATTCTTGTTATTATAACTGTAACTGACTGTTCTTACAAGCAGAAGTGCCCTCTACGACCACCCATCTTCAGCAGACACCAGGTGAAGAGACAACAGGGTCGATATGAAAAATCGTTCATATTCTTCATCCATTTTTTTTGTTAATGATGTGTGTTGTTTTTGTAAAATCTAGCTTAAATAGATAAATAAAAAGTACACTAATGGTGACTTCATTGAACTCAACCCCGAATTTACCACATTGAGTTTAATCTTTAACGTCCAACGATCTACTAATATCTTTTTTACAAATCACACAAGATACAGTATTATCAATTTCATTTATCAGCAATTCACATAGTTTCATAAAAACAAATTTTTTTAAAAAAAAATGCCAAAAATGTTGCATTTTTCCTCATTGCACAAAGATGTCAGATTAAATTTAACAAAAAGATTATTCACTGAGCAAAAAATACTTTTTGCATGCTGTTATTTCCTTGAAAAGTAGAAGGGTGTTTAAGTTTAAATAGATCACATGAAATGAAATGAAATAAATCAAGACAATTCATTAATCAACACTATTTGAATTCTTTTAAAATTTATGCTTGCTTTGGATTATATGTGGGTAGAAGGGAGAGGCAGGTATTTAAAAGAGAGTCATTAAGTTTTAAAAAATTAACTTTTACCAGAAGACTATTTTTATTTGAAGATTGAACATATGTTCAGATGTAAAAATGTACGCATTTTTAGAAGTGTAATCTCACTCTTCACGACTTTTTAATTTTTAGAAACCAGTGTACTGCTATTTAAGAAAATTATAAAATAAAGTTCAATATAAAGCAAAAAAAATGGTTAAAGTTGTAAAATCTATAAACAGATTTTTAATTATATATGATTCAAAGCATGATACCTATTACTAAGTCTATTTTCTTTCGTCTGCACCACTTTTATGGGCTTGTGAATTTTGGGCCAAATAGATGCTGCAAAATTTTAAATATACAATAAGGAATAATTATATTACAAAATTTTTTTAAAATTCACATTTCTTTTAGAAAAATAAGCATATGCATTATGATCACATCTCAAAAAGTGTGAAAATTTAAATCATAAAATAATTAAAATTTATTTGTATAATTGTAAAATTTTTACAAAAGACAACTGAATATATTTCTAGACAAATAACTCATTTCTTTCTAGCAGTGATAAAAATGTCCCATTATATATATATATATATATATATATATATATATATATTACATTACCTGTATTTTTTTTACTTCCATTTCAACTACATAATTTTATTTCTTTAAATCTACTAGAATATCTAAAATTGATTTTCCAAAAAAGAAAAAAAATTACATATGTCAGTGACAAATAATATTGTTAGTTTTTTCCCCAATATATTACACAAAATGAAGTTGAAGAAAATAAAGCTTTTTCTTTTATAAATATCCAACAATAAAATATCCAAGAGTTACTGGATACACTGTATTAAGGTTAATTGAAAAAAAAAATGGATAAAAAAAATTATTGGATTCAACAACCTTTTCCACAAAACAACCATTGCACTCAAGAACATTTGTTTAACTTAAATCACATCATTTCATACATACAACCTAATTTTCTTATATACATTCAAATGAATGGTACATTATTTATGATTTTTTTTAACAAACAAAAAAAAAAAAGAGAGAGAGAGAGAGATAAGCTAAAATTTTGTGAATAATTTCTAACACCCAACTTGTTAGAATGTATAATTAATATTTATACAAATTTAAATGCTTTCGGGCTTCAAAAATTCCAGATACATTTAAAAAAAATAGTTACCTGGAGGAGGAGTTTTAACTTGATTATTCCAAACAACCAGCACTTTTGATAAACTAGGGGCTTGTACAACTTTTAAAATTACTTGAAACAAACTTTCAAGTCGATCATAGGTCAGTATAACTGCAGTGAAACCTTGAGACTTTGGAGCAATGGTAGGTAGAAACAAGGGAGCTGACACTCCTTTCTACAAATGATATTACAGAAAAGCTTCATAATATATAACTTTCAGAAATGCATATTAATAAAATATATTTTATTTTTAACAGGAACTAAAAATTTTATCAAAATCTACCTCATGTAGAAAAACAAAAGAAACAAATTGATATATTTAGCAAAAGCATCATTTGGAGCAGATGGGAAAAATCCTAAATTGTAAGCATTTCCCTCATAAAATTATTCATAATATTTTATCCAAAAAACCTTTAATTCTGTAATTCTTTTTCCGTTTCATTCAGATCTCCTTAAAAGTATCTTTTGAATTTTATATATATCAAAGTTTCATTAAAAAATATAGCTTAAAATAATTCAAAGACAGTGTTAAATGATTATACTATTAATAGATCGTTTGATAGCAAACATAAAACATATCTTATTATTAGTGTAGTCAAACAGGAATACTAGAGATTCAAAACAAAATTTTATCAATAAATTGTACTCATATTATCTTGCATAAGATTATACAAGTACTTGGGTGCCAGAAGGTGAAGAAAATCTTTTTCAAAGGAATTTGGAATCCTTCTAAAACATTTTAACTTCACATTGTTACATTTTCCAAATCCACAATATTGTCTTGTATAAATCTATAGGGTTCAGTGCACTGCACATCAAAACACCTCATTATGTAATCACAACATGGTTCATCTTTCAAATGTTTTGATTTCTGAAGCTTATATAGACAACAAAAGGAACAATAGTTTTCATGAAGGAAAAGAGCTATACACGACTTCTACCAAAATTAAATACATTGATATACATACCTTACCGGGAGGATTATTCCAATGTTCATATGTAAAAGCATAACGAGAAAAGATTCTGGAATTTAAAATTTCTAAAACAGTGTTCACGATTCTAGGAACTGAACTGAAATATTTCTCCCACAAGAAACATGCTTGTTGACGCATTTCTGAAACTCTCTCATCTGACACCGATTTTAACACATGGATGAGATCTCCAAGGTTCTCTTCAAAAAGAAATATACTAGCCCTAAAAAAATGAAGACATGTGAACTGAACAAATTGAAGAATCACCAGAAAACATCACTTATTTAACAACTGATAAATACGGGTACACATATGGATTCATAGTTATATGCATCCTTTACAGAAATCTCCACACTATATAAAACTTAACCTCGATATATTAATAATTATGTAACAATAAATTAAACAAATCTACAAATAATATTGGTAGAAATTGTACTTCTACAGCAGTAGATGAATTAATGCTCAGCTCATTACTTATATTAATTCAACTTCAGAACTTTTAACAGACATCTTCTATTTATATAACCATCACAATAAAGCCATCCATTCTTCTTACCTCATGATTCTACTCTCTCTTATTCCTCACTATTTCCAATCTAACTCCTCACTCTATCTGGGGATACAGTTGTAGTATTGCATAGCAATTGAAACAGCATTATCTACCTCCTAAGTAAAAACTAGATTTACATGATGTTTCTTTTTATAATGGGAATGGATTTTTTTTTTTTCTGCAAACCATTACTTTTATAAACACTTTTTATAATGCACAAAGAAAATGTATACACTGATAAAAGCAATTAAAGGGACAAATGTTTTTTTTGGGTTTTTTTTGCAAGGAGCAAGGGAGGTACACAAAGTCAATCACAGCGTCACTGCCTTATGATGTCACAGATCACTGTATGGCAGAGTAGTCCGCAAAGAGCTCAGCTATAATCTGATACCTTATTTGCGTATAGGCGTTAATTATTTTATTCTTTTTTTTTAAAAAAAAACACGTTGTTCCCTTTAATGTACAATCATGTACATTTGATTTCAATTATTGATTAAAGCAAAATACATCATATTGTTTGTTTTCAGCATCAGTTGTTTATTATAAGATACCCTGAATTATTTAAGGTGCTAATTTGATATCGGGGGTAGTAGCGCCAAATTGTTGTTTATGTTAGCCAAGATGGGCGATAATATTACAATATGGTTACCTTAATATTTTTATTGTCTGTCGATGTGGTTACCATGGGGATAACGTATATTAAAAATGCATTACATACCTTTTCCAATCAATATTATCATTGAATGGAGGAATGTAACCATCAGACACAAAAACAGGAATACAACCAGAGCGCATTGCATCAGAGAGGGTTGTTTGCCCAAGTCTTGCCCCACGGATTATTAAGCAAAATGTTGAATCCTAAATAAGAATTTCAATATAGAAATTTCTGTTTTAGTAAAGAAATTTTTATGCTGCTGTTTATACAAAAGATAAAAATAACAGTACATCATTAATAAGTAAACTGTACCTGAAGTACTTCAGGGTATGTAAAACTATCACCACCACGGCATCGGTAAGTAGAATTTGATTCAGAACAACGATTTAACACAAGTAGCTCTGTGTGCTCCTCGGCTAAATCTTCCAATTGATTTCGATATTCAAAGTGAATATTCGTCTGAGCTGATACTGCTAACCACTGTCTTGATCTACATGTAGAAAATTTATTACTTTGATAGCCTTTATACAATAAAATTGGGTGAAATTGTCGAATCGACAAATCAACCTAAAATTGCTATGCCAGAAAGGCAGCATGCACTAAATGTCAAATTTGTATGAAATGTACAAAACATTGAGAAATGAAATCAAAAGTTTTTCAGAGCATTTGAACAACACTCGTAAGAGTGTAGTACTTTTAATGACCAGCAGTGTATATTCACTAAATTTAAAGAACAACTGCTATTTACCCTTCTTTACAAGTTTCTGAGTCAAACGGATGTCCAAGCAGGCTGAACACAGGTATGCTTATATCATGAGTTTTTCGATAGGACCATGTAGAAAATGAAGCACCAGCAATTATGGCATTGTGAGAATTAATTTCGAGTACTGGGTTATACTCTGGAACACTCCCAGGAAGCATGTTGAATAAAAGATGATTTAATCCAGAATTCCAGCTAGATCAATGCAAAGATAAAAGAAAAAATTGAATGCTATCACCATTTACAATTGCTTACATCCAATTTCAATTTTAATGTCTTTCTAAATGAAAAAGCTGCTAATAAACACAAACAATAAATTAAATCTGTAGTGATTCATTGTTCACCTTTATTACAATAGCACCGAAAATTCCAATTTGAAAAAGAGCATACCAAGTAAAAGAGGACATTGAAATTAATAAAATTATTCGGTTAAAATGTAGAATAGGGGGCCCATGTTTCTGGCGATGTTTATCTAGATGCCAGAATGAATACATCTCTTCTCGACTTTGGCTTTGCATCTTGGAACACCTATCGCTACATATAGGCAGTTTGGCAACAGATTCTGGTCACCAAAAGATTGGCTCCGCCACGGGGCCTCCTATTCCACGTTTTAGTCAATTATTTTTTATAAGAAAAAATAATGCACCAAAAATACTTTAAAAATTAAATATATTTATAAAAATTAAATAATATTGCAGGGCAATAATTGCAATAGTAAACAAAATGACAGTACGAAAAATAAAACTTACTATGGCAAGGACGATAGAACTTGTGAAGTCTCCTTCAAACGGATGTTGTTTTGATTTAAAAGGTCAATAGATGGAACAAAGATACAGGCTTTCTTCGCATCATTGACATAGTATGGGCTATCCCTGATGGTTTCCAAGATTTGAGTGAACTCAGCAGAAAGTGGTATTGATATAGGAACACCTTTATCATCAATATATCGTTTAACTGGATATATATAAACAGACATTTTCTTCCCATTGTATCCACATTTAAACACATCGAAGCAATTATAAAAATTGCACTCAGTATTCCGATTTTCAGCTTGAGGTACTGAAGACATAATTTCAATTTGAGGAGAATTTTTAACTAAGCGAAGCTGGAATATCTCTTCTATTTCGTTCATTTTCCATGGCCTTAGGAAACACAAAGTTATTGTTATAATTACACCAATCCCCATAATAGAAATAATATTATTGAAGAAAACATGTTTAGTTCGAGGAGTCCGAGTGAACCCCATCGTATTTTTAAATTTGAAAACTACTAGAATGATTAAGCATCAAGAGAGAGAGAAAAATATTTTTTCACATGTGAAGGCCAAATTTATTTGAAGATGGTTTAATGGGATATAGCAACAAAGGCTATTTTACCCAAACAAATTTATTTATTAGTTTTGAATTGTTTTCATTATATCAAACAAGGAATCGATTGAGTTACAGGATCTGATTGTTTGTTTGATTGTAAGGGACGTAGCAACATATAGGATATAACTCCTCTTGAAGAAATTTTACAAAATAATATTCATCTTTTGTAAAATAAATAACACTCGGAATATTGATTTATATGTCATTATTTCATCCAAAATATATGAAAAAAATTATGGTTCATTGGGGACCAATTTTTAAAATATGCAAGAAATTATTTTGATGACATGTGTTTCTTCTGCAACTTATTAAGATGAATGAATTCTAGCATAATGCTGACTATGGGAGCGTTGGAGTATTTAAAACCCTTCTAGCTGTATAGCCCTGCGTTACTTGGGCTTTTTTGAGTAAATAAATTTTACCTATTGAAATTTCCACTTCCATCCTCAGTATCAGCATTTTCAGGAGTGGGTGATATTGATATATTAATATGCCATTTAAACTTTCTTTTTCGAAATTTCTTTGATTTCTTTACCCCGTCGTACGGGTTTCTTTCCCCTTCACTTAGCCCGGCGTTGCAAGGGCTTTTACCGAGTGTATAGCTAAATCCCCATGGGAATTTCCCCTTTCCCTGATGACTCCACGCTTCTGTGTGTGCGTGCGTGCATGTGGTGTGAATGATTTCTATAATTATCTCATTAAAATTTTCTGTTTCGAAATTTGTTCCACTTCTTTACCGTGTCAGACAGGTTTCTTGGGAATACAGATTATGTAGAACTCTGGAGAGATGGTCCTCTACTATCCACATATAAAATTTTTCCTTACTCTGATCTCCATACAGAGCGAAGAAAGAAAATTTGAGAAAAAATAGAATTGTGTTTCTTCGGAACAAAACTAACTAATGCTAATTTTTTTTTTTTTGACAGTAGATGGCAGCATGAGAGTTGAGTTTCAGCTGTAGCCAATCGGAGAATTGTACCTATCATCCAATCGATGAGATTAGTATTTTTCTAAAAGCGCGAAATCTATCCAGCTGTTCAATTCTGACTCTCTGTATAGGTTTTAATTCTACGTCTTGCAACGCACGAACTATAAAAGAAACTTTTAATAAATTGTGTGAGGCGTTTGTATTCGTCATTATTGAAAAATGGAAGGATCAACTTCTTGCGGATCGCCTGATAATGTCAGCACCCTTTTAATATGTTCAGTATGCAAAACCATAGTTGTTTCCGATTCGATTATTGGAAGCACTGAAACTGATTATTTGGTGGACAAGGTAACAAATGTTGAATTCGATGATGTGATTAATGAACACGGAAATATTTATATATTTTGCCCAGAATGCTGGGTTCTCATTGGTCATTGTGATGTAAATCATGAGAATAAGCGATTTTATAAGAACTTGTTGATCAAGGCATTTGTTAATGGCATTCAGAATCAGAAACCTGCTCATAGTTCAACTTCATAAATTTGCACCTGGGATTTGCTTTATTTTCTGATGTTTGCAAGAAGCATGCTTGTTATGAAATCTTTAAAAAAAATTCAAGGTATATTGAAGCATTTCAAAATTGGATTTGAATGTCCTAAAATTTTTCAATTTTTACCTGCTGTGATTTCAAATTTATCTTCCATGATTTATTTCACATTTGTATGGACTATGTAATGCTTGCTACAAAGGACAAAATTTTGAGAATTGATTTGTACTATGGTATGTAAATTCTTGATGGGTTCTTTTAATTGTCCAGAAGCTGAACTAATTCATTTACTCTTTGGACTTATATGCTGGATAAAGCAGGTAACAAGAAAAGTACTATTTTAGTGAAATTTAATACTTTGAATTTTTGTGGATTTAACCTCAATTTTGTTTAATTGCTATGATTCTTTGTGTATTTTATTAAAAAAATTGTTTCATAATATATATATATATATATATTGTGATAATTTTATAAAAATTGAAGTTAATTTTTAAGAAGTAAACAATTGCAAAATATATTTGATGCATCAAATTTGGTCTTTGTTATTTTTTATTATATTTTCTTTGGTGGTGAGAAATTATTTATTCTCTATGTATTTATACTATTCATATTAACTCATATATTATCCATTTTGTTTTACTGTTCATTTAAGAAGTAAAAATCATCTGCAATTCATACTGCTTTTATTAGAAATTGCTAATTCTTTAACTATATATTTTTTGTTTTATTTCAAATAGTAAAACTGTGCTTATGTGTCCAAACTTTATTTTTCATGCCGATTGTTTCTATTTTTTTAAAAGAAACTTTAATATCTATTATGATACTGTGTTTGTAAATATTCATTATGCTTAATTAACATTCATAAAAATGCTTATTTATTTTTTCATATTTGTGTTACTGGTGCTTTTGAAATTTTCTCTTAGAAAAATTTGTTTCTTAAATTTCTCTCTTGAAGTTTTAATTGTTTAGTTTGTCTTTACCGTATAATATCGCATGATGAACATAATTTAGAGCAATACATATTAAAAAGTATTTTTAACATTGATTGTATGCTTATACTTTTAAGAAACCATATACGTATCTGTTTTTGTATCATCTTTGTAAATATTAAATATGCACAATTTACATTCTTAGAACTGTTTATTTTTTGTTTTGTAATACTTATGCAAAAATAAAATATATTAGAAATATGAAATGTGTCGTATTGTAATTGATTTATAAAGACAATTTAATTGCTACATAATATTTTAATCATTCTTCTATCCATTCATAAAGTACAGAATATGTTACAATGTTCTATTAAATTCATGTAATGAAATGAAAAATATCTTTTAAATTTATGTATTCTAATTCAAAATATCTTATATTTGAAATTAAATTTAAAACTTGCATTTAACTTACAGAATTCCTTTTCAAATTTTAACAGTATAGGATATTCAGAATATATAGGTATATCTTAATTTATTCTATATGAATACAACCATTGCTTTGTAAATACCACATTAATTATTCAAAAGTATTCATCTGTATAAAGGAAAATAATATTTATTATTTCCCTTCTGAATTGAAATTGGCATTCAAGATTACATGTTATTGTTTCGTTAAACACAATTAATTTTCAAAAGTAATTTAAATGCACATTATTTAAAATAATGTAAAAAGTACTTTATTTAAAGAACATTCATAATATGAAAGTGCCTACAAGTTTATGGGGAAAAAAATGTTTTAAGGTATTAAATGGAATATATTTATATTCCAAGTTAATATAAAAAGTTATGAGTCAGGTTCTAGTATATCATAGTACAGGGGTGCGAACCTTTATGGATCAATGTGCCATTTTTTCTAAAGAAATGCTTAATGAGGTATAGAAGATAATAGATAATTTTGACTTGTGATTATTTGGAAAATAATAAACTAAATACTAACACAACACAAAATTCTTCATTTACTGCAGAAAAATACATTTTGTAATTTATAGTAGAAAATGTTTTAGTTAAACATGTAATTCAAATTATATAAAGTAACAGTGTGATTTCTGCTGCTGCAGATTAGATGACAAATAAATTATATTAGGATTGGGTAAGATATTACTTTTAGCAGAATGTGTGCTGAATTGGAGTTATCTGCCAAATGGTTTCTAAGCGAGTGTTTAATGTTATTCATCTCTGAAAATAATGACTTATAGGTATGGGTCAAGGAAAATATGGTTAAAATAGCATGAGCCAGCTTCTTCAAACAGTTAAACGTATCTAGTATTGAATTTAATGTTTCCGAAATTTCGTTACTGGCATTTTTACTAAAATTGCTTGTTAATCTTTCTGTTTCAATCAATTCTAACTTTTTCCTTGTTTCAATAAATTTTTGAATCCATATCGAACTAGACTAGAAATCAATCAGTTGCATTTCAAAAAAATTCTTCAATTTCCAACCAATCAAGTTGGGGCAAGTTCAGTTTATCAAATGGTGTCACATCAGGGTACATAATAAACTTGAGCATTTCTAATAATTCTTTAAACTGAGAACATCTCACTGAAAATTCCTTGATTGAAGAATCAATTGCGGTTGATTATTTTGATCAGTGGCGTGTCCAATATATTGTGCTAGCGTGCCAATGGTTCGCCATCCCTGTCATAGTATGATGCAAGGTGGTAGTTAAGAGGCAAAATGATGTTTTTGAAAAATCTTTGTTTTGATTATGTCTAGTTTTGTCTGTAAAGAAATTGTGATTCTTTTTAAAGAAATGCTTTGATATTACATAGATTTGGGCAAGGAATATGTATAATTTTTTTTCAAACATTAAGTATTACTAAATGATATTTGCTGAAAAATTCTATTTTCAAATAAAAGTACATTCATTATATCCAAAATAATTCTTAATTTGCTCTTGCTAATTGAATATTTTAATCAAATCTTGTTAACTTCTTTCTCGTTTTTTTGGTTTAAAATTTTTTCTTATGATTTGATTTTTAATGTCTTTCTCCTCTTCTCTGTCTCGGTGGGTTTTAAGTGTCACCAGGACTCGAACTCACAAAAATGATACATTCAAAGCAGAATAAATGAAATATTTAGAAAAATAGTGTTTTTTGAATATATATTTATTTGTCAATATATATATATATTATATCTACATAGATGGGTGCCATAAAAATTTTTAGAATGTTAATCAGTTTATAAAACTATTTTATCATTTAGTATACAACTTATTTTGTGTGACGAATCATTAATTTGAACATTTAATTTTTTTTATAACCTTGTTTCTTTAGAAAGATCTTTACTCTCCTTAGTTTTTTCATACTAATGTTATGCCAGTAGAAACTTATTTTCTGTTTAAAAATGGCAGTTTAGATTTAATAAACAAATTTTAATTTCTTTCGTGTTATAACACGTTGCATTCTAAAAATGTATGAAGTATCATGTATGTTTTATTTGGAAAGAGTTAACAATCAAAGAATTTCTATACTGACTGTTCTTACATGGAGAAAAAAGAAATACTTGAAAATGTATACATAGACATTAAAATGAGAATGTATCAGATTTGATTGCATGTCTTTATCGAATGTAAAACATGTATTCACACACACACAAATTTTAAAAAAATTTAAATTAACACTTGCAAACACAAATTTTGCATATTATGGACTGCAAAAATTCTTTTGATATCCTGGTTATTTATTTTAAAAAATAGGATTCAACAACAAATTTTATTCTCTTAAATCTTTGAAACTGTATTTTGTATCTATCATGCAACATGTAGCAGACCACATGATTATTAAAATGAGTACTATATGATTCAGTGTAGTGAGTATTCTCTGATTTTCCCATTTGATCATAATGGATTATCTTGAAAAGAATTTCAAAGTGGAAACTAGAATATTTGCTAAACTTTGAAAGTAAGTACTTTTATGTCTTAGTAAAATTATTACTTACACTCTGTGTGATTGATTATAATGGCCAATTTAATGATATGGTGAATGAGATAATTGTTTACCTTATTTTGACAGAGTATTTAAAAGAGATTGTACTGTGAATTTAGTGCAATTTATGTAGATAGACAATAAGCCATACTGTTTTGTTCACTCATTCAAAAATAAACTCTAACTCTCCACTTTAAGCAACATGTACACATACAAAAAACACCCTCCATGAGAAAATTACCTAAATGTTGTGACAGCAGGTGACATCATTAACTGGTACAGTAGAACATAATAGATCATAAGAAAAGTGAAAAGGTTCATACATATCGTGACAAATATCTAACTGCGAAAATCACATCATTTAAAATTCTGCACTTAAAGATAGCCAATCAATGACCATAATGTTATATGAATAAAACTATTGCTTTGTAATATATAGAATGTGCTCGATGAATTGTAACATTTACTTTTGTATTAGAATGGGCAATATGATTCTCTCAATTAAATGATCATAGGGTTAAATTTTTATCAATAAGCACACTATTAGTAGGAATTGCCTTGAATGTTGGAATATTCCCATTGCATCCATATCAATACCGAACAGATTCAGGATTTATTTAAACATTCGACTGTCTTTCCTAAACAAACAACAAAAATTCATTTATTTCTCCATGAAACATATTTTTACCCCTAAGACATTTATTGACAAAAAGTAGTAGGGTAGTTTTTTTTCACTAGTTTGGAATAATTTTAGTTTTATTTTCATGTTCAACTTTAAAATGGCTTGTAGGTCTTGAAAATAGGCAAGTTTACAAAATTTTTTTTTTTTTGTTTTAGCAATTTATTAAATCTTTTAAGACAGCAATTTTTTGTATAGATTTAAAAATTTTCTTAGCTTATTAATAAATTTATATTTATATGGAAAATATATCTTAAAAGTTCTCATTAAGAAATGATTTAGAAGCTTTTCAATACATTTACGTAACATAATCCTGTTCACTCGCATTTTGAAACAGTAATAAAATATTGGAAGAATAAAAGTTTACTTAGAAATTACAAAATAAGCTAATTAGTTAAACTAAACATGATAATCCATGTCAAGACCGTTTTTTTATTCTAGATTTTAAAATTTAAGACATTATATATAAAAAATAAATGTACTTAAAAATGCATAATAGGTGTTTTGTCTTACTTATGAACTAATCCACATTGTTTAAATAAGATTTATCTTATTACATAATAATACATAAGGCAGAAAGGCTATACTTTCATATGACCATAATGTTTTACTTCTTGACTGACATTTCTAAAAAAAAAAATGTTATAGATATTTTCTTAACATCCTAAGGAGACAAGCCCAGTCTAAGTAAGTTTTAATTAATTGACATATTGATAATACACATTAATTAATTACTAACATACTGATATTACACAATTCACTAACATTGATAATACACATTTAAATTGAGCATAATGTTTATTTTGATGAAAATGGATGTGATGTATTTCAAATTCTTTTTTTTTTTAACTTTGATTTAAATATATTTTACACATTAAAGAAGGGCAGAGAAAAATAATATACAGCTCTTGTACAAGAACTACTGTAACCAGAGCTGCACTTCTCAATTAAGGAGCCTGGGTGCAAGAAACCGTTAAGGGTCCCCTAGACAGAAATCCCAACTCTAAAACGATGAAAGCGCCCTCTTCTGGGAGGGGGTAGGAGGCGTGTCTAAAGGAACGACGAAGTACTCATGTAGTACTGGTCGTAATGATCGAAGGTAAATAGTTCCTTCATAAAAGATGAATTATACGCCTTTTTTTCTTAATTTTCATTATTTTCTCAATTTTGAAATAAATTTTTTTTTTTCATGCTTTTATTCTTCCAGATTTTCGCTTACTTTATTCCACTTTCTGATGATTATGTTCTGACAGCTGTCATGATGAAAGAAAATGACATCACTGTTAGAATCATCCCCTCCTTCACGTTTAGAGATGGGTTTTCTGTTTCTTCCCAACCCCGTTCGAAACACTAAAACCCCTCTTCCCCTTCTATTTTTGTTCAAAACTAAAGTTAACGATGCTTCTGCATTCTTCTCACTTGGAGGGGGTCCAGATTGACTTCTACATTCTGTGACACAGTGTTTATATGACTCCAACTGACCCCTCTTTTATTGCTCTCCCCCATCGTTCAAGTTTGTGAAGGCTGTTGTTGGAGCATTTACCCTTCTCGGGCTCTAATCCTCACGTAAAGATAGCTGTGAAAAACCTCTAATCTGCCCAGTGGTAATAAAAATCAACTAAAAAAGGCAATCGCTTTTCTATAGAGATTTGTTTGGATATTAAAATTATAAATTAAATTATATAAATTTATAATTTATATAATTTAAAATTAAAATTATATAAATTTAAAGTGCTAATATAATTTAAATGTAGTAGAAATAAATGATCAAGACGGTGGGAGGGGGGGGGGGCAAACCCATCTGTAAACAGCATAAATGGAATGAATAGTGCAACTTTATTTAAATCATTCATTGTAACTTTATTTTAATCATCATATTTCAGAAAAGTTCTTTATTTCCAATTCAACTCAATAATTTAGTTTTAATAAAAGTTTTAAGGAATATAACCAAAATAAATCCGTATTATATAAATTTGATTAAGTATATTGGTATATATACTCTGAATTGGTTTGGGGTACACGCGGTTTTCTGGATAAACAATTTTTGTGTTAGAATTTCTAATATAAATTCAGGTAAAAAAAATTCCAATAATTACTGTGGTGACATATTTGCCATAGTTTTTGTTGTAGAACTATCATATACGAGGATTTCAGTTGCAAGAACTTTTTTCTCATTCATATATGAAATTTTTTTTTATTTTTCACTAATATGACATTGTTAGTATTACAGAGGTCAGCAATATATTTTATAAATAACAATAAAAAATAAATTAATACAGCACTAAAAACTGGGAGTCGCAGATATCGAGAGAGTAAAACTAACGTTGCCTAATAAAGCTGCACAAGGGTATTGGCGAGCAGGGCCGGCTCTAGCAATTTTGCCACCGCGGACAAAAATGGAAAATGCCGCCCCTCTTTCGAAAGAGAAAAATTATAATTTAAAAAGAAAAAAAATTTCACATAGATACACGCCTATAAAACTTGAATAACGAACAAAAAGGCAACATGATTATATATATATATATATATATAACTTTAAGTCTTTCAGTTCAGTACAGTGATGAACACTGTAAAAATGGAGACTTGGCTAAAGCCTTATGCTCCGATGTACTTTAAGTCTTAAAAAATACAAAATAATTCCAAATTAAGGACATAATTAACTGTTATTATTTCAAGCGAGTAAAATGTAAGAGAAGGAATTGCCCATTCCAGCTGGCAAATTTCTTCGAAAAAGAGCTTACTAATGGTGAGAAACACAAGCGTTTATATTTTAACTTATAGTAACTATACCCAAAACTGAAACAAAACATCTTTCGTGGCTCTCCACCAAAAACTTATTACCCCTGTCCCCTTTTGGATAGCTGACACCAAACATCGTATGGGTGAAAGGAATGTCCATTGTGACCCCACTCCAGGATGGGGAGAAAGATACTAGTGAAAGATCTGTAAAAATATTAATTTTCATTATTTAAGATATATTCCTGCCTCGAAACCTTCAAGTTTCAACATAAAAGAAAACTGACATTAAACATACAGAGTACACAATATAAGGAAATAAAATACCAAATTCACACTTAATAATATTTCAGGAAATATATCAAATTTTCTGTAACAGCAACAAAAATATATATTTTTCAAATTTAATCCAAATGCCGCCCCGGGCAGGGGTCCGGTTTTTCCGGCCCTAGAGCCGCCCCTGTGGCGAGGAGCCTCGTAATTTTGGACTATGGTCAAGTGACGAGGATGACACAGGAGCTGGCACTCCACTCCCTTAAGTACCGTAATCTCTAAAGACGTGATATTCCAAGTTCATAAAAAGAATACAAAGAAGCTGTAGATTCAAGTGCCCTTCTCGCGCGTTATTCGATCTTGGCTTAGAATTACGAAGTCTGTCGCCAATAACATATGATGCTCCAGAGCAGGGATTCCTAACGGGATCCAGGTGAGCCCCTTGGTGGCTTATGAAATTTTTTAAAAAAATGTATGGTATTCCAGGGGTCGATAGCAATATTTCCTGTTTTAAAGTTTTATTTTTTTTTTATTTAATTAAGTATTGTACTTAAATGTCCGTTTTAATATACTGACGCTTACAACCTATCCGTGGCGCAATCGGCTAGAGCGTTCGGCAGATACCTGAAAGGCTCCCGGTTCGAATCCCGGCGCAAGCATTGCAGGACAATGAATTATTTTTTAATTTCTTTAATTATTACTTTAATTTCTAGTATACCTTCTAGATGTTGCTTTACTTTGCTGGAACGGCGTTCCAGAATATTCCATTATGCTATAAAAGAGCCAAGAGCTCGACAAGATAGTCAGTTCTTGGTTTTGTAACCTAGAATGCTTCATCACACAAATAAATACTTGGGATAAAATCAATACGTGTATCTATCTATCTATCTATCTTTCTACGTAACAATATGCATAGATATAATATAGATTTGCATATAAAGTAAGTGAACTACGCATCTGAAAGGAATGTGTCGCTTTTGTATATTCGCCGTCGGTTTTCATCGGCCACGTTAACCCGGCATTACTCGCGCGAAAAAAACGATCGCAAGTTCACGCGTAGGGTATCTCATACCCAGAAGCGTAGCTACCGCCATATCAGCCGTATCAATGATACGGGGTCCCCAAACGTTAGGGGCCCCAAAATGTGTAAAAAAAATCGTAAAATATTGAGAGCCTACCAAAAAAAATGGCCTCCAAGGAATTTTGATACGGGGCCCACTCAGGACTAGCTACGCCAGTGCTCATACCCAAGGGTGTTTACAGTCTGTTTCTACCGTAAAAATTGCATACAAAAGTTAAAAAGGAAGAAAAGAAGGAAATACAATATGTTTATTACATTTTTCACACGTAAATTTAGTTTTTCTGTTCTTTTTATAAGAGCATTCACACAGTACATTGTTTATACACTTTAATCTCGTCGTGAGTGAGTACGATGTTTTCATTGGATCTTAATTTTTTTTTTAAATCTGTATCTTTTTAAAACTAAACATATAGTAGTAAAGTTTTCTGTTCCTTAAATTAAAAAGAATTGGAATTTCTTTTTTTTATTTTCTCTTATTGTTCTAGCAATAGTTTTTTTTTTCTTTCAAAGTTCTTCTGAAAGTTGATAAGATGTGTACCAATGATGTGTGGTCTCCTTTAAAATTACGTTCTGCCCAAATGTTTTTGTGTCTCTACTTATAAAACATCTATTTTCAACAGTGTCTCCCTCTTCTAAATCTGGATCAATTTCAGTGGAGAAATCCTACTTGCTCTGTTATACTCTTCTTCATTTGATTCTTCCTCATCATAACTGTGAAGAGAATTTCTTCATCCGAAAATACTGTTGTACTATATCTATTAAATACTGTATCTATAAATTACTAAAATATCCTATTTCTTCATCATAACTACAATAATACGGTAGCGTAAGGAAGATTTAAAACGTGCTCATGCATCCAGAACTGTAACGGTGATTCATTCGCAGGGTATGACATACCCGAAGAGGCGGTATTCCAAAATACATATTTAGAATTCGCCTACAAGTTAAGGCCCCTCAAAGGATATGACCTTAAAATCAGCTATACGAGAAACTGTCCATTTTCCAAAAAAGGTTTAGACGGAGCATCGCAAAAAGTTAGACGGTGGGTATGACATGCCGTGCGCAAGAAGTGCCGGGTTAAATTGAAATAATTTTCACTACTTTGAATATTTAATGCAGTATATCTGTTGAAAACGATAAATTAATGTCGACGACATTGAAATATACACTGACCACTTGAAGCAATTTAAAAGAGATATTAATACCCGTGAGGAGGGATATGGATTTCGAAACTTTTAATGTCCCGTCTTGGATCATGAATCCATTTGAAACTGACACAACTAACTCTGATTTGGAAGATAAAACAAATTTTTTAACTTTTTAGACCAAATTTTGGAATTGTATAAAGATATTTGGAAGAAAAAGAGGAAATTAACCCACAATTTAACTTCTATCTACTTACTTGGCTGAGGCAGGATTTAATCACGTTAATAATTTGTTAGAAAAAAACTAGAAGTATATTGAAAACTACAGAACGCGATGATTTACAATTCTTATTAATTAATTTTACGCCTAATGTAAGAAGTATTACGGCATTATAAAAAACATTAAACACAACCGTCGCATTGAACTCCATAAAATTTATTAAAAGTACATGCAATTTAGTGAAATAGAAAAATTATATAGTAAAATGTATATTTATATTTTTTACGTTATTGTAATTTCGCGTTTATATATAAGCAATGTCAGGTCAAATATTAAAAATAAATACATAAAGTACAACTACTGTATTAATCAAAACTGAACTACACTCACTTCCAAAAGTTAAGCACGAAGATGTAAAATGCAAAAAAAATCAACAAATGCTGTGCTTTGATTGACACAAAATTTGGCAGTAAAGTAGCGTAGATATTTATACATAAAACAAAATCAATAATTATATACAAAAATGAAAACAATATTAAATTTTTGTAAGTTATCAGATAATGTCATAATGGAGACTTAAACAGAATTATGTATAAAGTGAAAATAAACAACAAAAAATAAAAAAAAGGACATTAATAGGGTATGTGATCCCTCCTCATCTGTATGCAAAGTTTACACCTTTTGACCATGCTTTCAATTAGGTGGTCAACCACCGCAGAATTAAGCAATCGCCATTCTTCTTGTAGAGCAGTTTCCTGCTCAATAAGAGTGGCTGGAGGTGGGAAACGTGAAGATACAGCACGGCGGAGAGCATCCCAAAGATTTTCAATGGGATTAAAGTCAGGCGAATATGCTGGCCACGCCATACGCGCAATCCCTTCACTCTCCAGGTAGTCATCGAGGATGTCAGCACTATGGGGACGTGCGTTATCGTCCATTAAAACAAAAGTAAGGCTAACTGCTGCAGCGTGCAATCTCACAATGGGTTCTAGGACTTCATCTCGTTACCGGACAGCCGTCACAGAACCCCGTTTAAAGATGTGCAGGTCGGTGTGGTATCCTAATGAAATCCCTGACCACACCATAATGCTTCCACCTCGGAATGCGTGATGTTGGGTGATGTTTTGGGGCTGATTGCGTGTTCCTTGTTTATGCCATATCCTTATACGCTTGCCATCTCGCTCCAAAGCAAATCTTAACCCACCAGTAAACATGACATTGCCCCAGTCAGACACAGTCAAAGTGCCGTGTTCCCGGCACCACTTTAATCGTGCCCCTTTTGAGTGGATGGATAGAGGAACACAAACTCGAGGTACCCGGGCATACAGTCCATTCATATGTAATCTTCGGCGTACAGTAGCTACAGATATAGCCTTACCAATGGACGCTGTGACCATAGATGTCACACGTGTGGAGGTCGCTTTGCGATTCCACTTGGCTACAATAGCAATATATCGATCTTCCGCGGGGGTTGTAACCCTTGGGCGACCGCCTACGGGCTTTTGGACAACTGTTTGTGTGGTTTGGAATTGTTGCCATAAACGTGAAATTACAGAATGATGAACGCCGAAAAAAAGAGCAACATCTGTGTTCGACTGTCCTGCTTCAATGCGCCCCACAGCACGCCAGCGCTCAGAATCTTCCATTCGTTTTCTGGAAGTCATAGAAACACGTATGTCTTGAAAACAAATTGTACTAAAATTTTAAACACCTTCTATCAGCACTTACAATCAACTTCTGTAAACCTTCATAAAGCTGACTTCTTATAAGACTGCCCTTTTTGCATATTTCTTGACATGAAAGCACGATTGGCTGTGTTACCTAACATATTTGCATTCCCTCCATCTACCTCTGCAGCGAATTGCATCTTCTTCAATTCTGATTGGCTTCCGGAAATTAGAATTTTCCTCTCCGTGCTTAACTTTTGGAAGTGAGTGTATAAGGGATTGAAATTTATTGACACTGCTTCTGACCTTCTCTTCAGAGACATTTGGATTTTAACTGACAGTCGTGCTTTTATACAGCACCTTTCTCATTGGACAACTGTTGGGGATATAACAAGCCTGAATATTCTGGATGTTGTGGCTCGACTTTCTTCTAGACGCTATTTACTTTCAATGGGTCCCCTCCCATATTGGACTGAATGAGGGTCGATAATTTAGAGATAGCCGATAATTTAGCCAAGTCTGCCACTGCTGACGCCTTGCGAGGTGACGCATGTCTAACTTTTGCTGAACTCTCCTCTATTAAAAGGATGGAATTGAATACACTTTGAAGAGTGCCCCCTGATCACCCTTGGTATTTTGGGACCTCGTTGGTGTCACCAGCTTAATATTCCTAGGGATCGGCAGACGGCTCTATCGCGCTTTTTTAGTGGCCACATCAAGTCTCTTACTTTTGAACAGGACCGGACATTTTTTCCAGAGTGTCATAGATGCCAGGCTGATCAGGTCTCCCCGAGTCATATTCTTAATTGTTTGAGTTTTACTTTTGACGCGAGGATTTAAAAAATCCCATTTTATTTCTTGATTTCTTGAAGATTTTTGGTTTTATGGAGATGGTGTAGCTCACAGCTGCACCATCTGGGATAAGAAACAACAAAATTTTTTTATTTTTAATTAAATATTCAACTGTAAAATTAATTATATACACTGTTCACTTAAATTTAATAGTCAAATCGTTTTCTACGGTCTTCATTAACATACAAAGAAAAAAAAATAAGGCACATATCTTTTGACATTAACTATTTTTTCGGAACAAAAATGACTATTTTCGCAATCCGCTGAAAATGTCGTCAGCTGAAAACGCAATTTTTGCTCTAAAACTATTCGTCTTCTTCGCTAAAATACTCATCATAAAACCCGTGCTTCCATATATCTTAAAAGAATAGATTTAAAAGAATATTCCTGCTAAGTATCATCAGAGTATTCGTAAAAATGGTTATTCTATGTAATTTTAAATTGAGTGGTACTTATAAGTACCGTCGGTAGATAAAGGATTAAGTAGCTACTGAGCGCTTAATAATTATTTATAATTAAATGATTCAAGTTACTCATTTTTATTTTATACCTAACCTCATTGATTGAACTTGTAAAAAGTTTACCAACAATAAAAAAAACCTAAGTTTTACTTTCATCTTATTTATTATATTATTTTTAAATTTCGACTACATATACTTAGATTAAAAAATGTGTTATTTGCATGGAAATCCCATAATAAGCTTATAAGTAATATTTTTTGAGTTTACCATATTTGTTTGTTGAAAAAGTTGGAAGTGGCACGCATAATTATTTTTTTATCAAATAGTGGCACTCCTCACAAAAAGGCTGGATTAAGCTAGTTGGAGGCCTCTAGCGGTAAAAGGTTTGAAGCCCATGGGCTGAAAAGTCGAAAAACTGAAATAGTGAAAAGATTCGCTGACCTTAAATTCTCAAAATAAAATGCATAGCTCATTAGAAAAAAAATTAACAGCCCAAAAAATTTTTGACTTTATTTTAAAAAAATTAAAAATCTTACTCTTAAAAGCTTACAATTTTGCTATATAACTTTACGTCTTGATTTCTCTTTGGCAAATTCATCAATTATTTTTGAAGTATCTATTTGGTCCAAAACATCTTGATATATATATAGTATGGCCATGCTGTTCAGTTTGTCGTCTCCCATACTACATAATTTTTAACGCGCTTTAAAACTAAACAAATAATATAAAAAAATTTTTAAGTCAATTCCTACTTTGAATGGATGAATAAAAAGTGTTTTATTACGATTGAAAATCTGAATAAGATTATATATATATATATATATATATATATGACATGATTATTTGAAGTCAGAAACAGACTGAGTTTTTAAAAAAAGGAACATTATTTGGTCAAAGTTAGACATCATCTGACGCAAAGAGCAGATAGGAAAAAAACACGCCACCGAAAATCTTAAGTGGTTAACACTTAAAACATCAATCGCGGCGTTCATGAGTGCTCTTGAAAGTTAATGCTGACATATAGGGCTATTAAATATAACGATCTGAAATTAGACATGTTTATTGGCTAGGTCATATGTTCGGAAGAAATAAATGGGTGATTAATTTGATACTTGAAGAGGTGAGGAGAAAATATAAAAATGAATTACTAGATAGGGAATTTAATTTTTAATCTAATTTAATTATCCTTACATTTGCCCTCCAATTTTAAAATGGAGTAATGTCGTGGTTTTTTCTCTCTTTACAAACTTAATCAATTTTCAACATACAGAAAACAATACATAACAATATTTGGAAACGCATATTACACACAGTAGAAATATTTATGTAAAAGAAATACTAAAATCAAATTGCTCTAAAATAAACGAAACTATAACAACAAACACAATAATGGCACTTCCAAAATATTAATTGATAAAAATGAATGTCCGTACATATAACTGAAGATCAGCTTGTTCAAATCTATTCAACATCCAGAATAAGAGCTCACGTTTCCTCCTATTCCTTCATAATAATAGATTCGTTTTATTGCTAGCAGATAATGTATTCATTTTTTTTTATATATATATATTGGAAAATAATATCATATCAAACAATAAGATAGTAGATGCAAAAATACACACATGGAATCATACAAATATTAAAATACTAATCTTGTATAAAAATCTACTCTGGCGCCATCGTAGTAATACCTTATAGTGTTACACAAAATTTTGCATATATGAAATACATTTTTTTTAAAAAGATAAAAAAATATAGATAAGAATAAAATGAAATTATTAATAATATGAAAACGGTGTACAACAACTTATATGCACTATTCAACACAATAAACAATATTTTATTTCATATGCGTTATAAAATATAAGAATATAAAAATATAAAAATTATAAGAATATAGGAAAAAAAGAATATAAGAGTTATAAGAATAAAAGAGCTCTTTAAATAATTGTGAGTCGGAAATGTGGACTCTCTTCTATCATCATCTTTAGTATTTATGTGAAATATTCACTGTAACTTAACAATATCGCGCATACAATATTTTGAATCTCTCCGTAACCTTCTAAGTATTCGTTTCATAGACAAAATTCTTGACTTTCTCTTACATCACACATTCACTAATATAAACTGTATCACACTACTTATTTTTGAACACATCTCTGAGAAATCTGCGTGATCAAATCACAGATGTTCAGGGATGCTAATAAGAAAACAATAAGAGGTGTACATGCCAAACTAAACACATTTGTCCTCTTAATGTTTCAAGACATATACAAAATTATAATTATTGTATTCTCCCTTATCCACTGTATAATATCCAAAAATAATCTTCAAGTTATTAAATTAATTTTAAATTTAGATAAGGAAAATTTCGAGAAATATATAGTGAATCTTGATATATGGCCGCGGTATATCAAAACACACACAATTTCAAAATAAAAAAAAAATTAAATGACATGCAATAAGGTTACTGCTGAATAAAATAATTAACAAAACAATAAAATTTAGTCGAGAAAAAAGAATGCAACGTGACTTTATTTTTGTTTGTTTCTTATAAAAATCAATATCCCTAGTATAAGTACATTAGTCATTTTTCTATAAAAACTTAATTTATATCTTCCAACTTTAAAACACCAATTTCTATCATAAATGTTAACTCATTCGACATCTTATGATAAAATTATGAGAAGTATATTAAAATTTCTCAAAATTTTGTATAACAAAACCTATACACTTTGTTTTCTCAATTAAAATATAAAGAATATCTCATTTAACACAACTATATTATAAAAATTAAATATATCATATCATGTATTATTCTTCTTCGCCGCGAAAAGTCTTGTTAAGCAGAACTCAGTTACTTCTGTATTACGTAGGAGGTTTCTTTTAGTTATTTTCTTATTCTCTTTATTATGGGTATTTTGTTGAATGTAATTCAACTAAAAATTTTCAGATGGATGTGAAAATGTCTTAAACGGACTGAATGAACCAATTCAGTGTCAGTTTTATTAAGGGCATTGGGTCTATCTCTATTTCAAATAATACATCAGAACATTTTCTTAAAACGGTATAAGGGCCCGAATAAGGGGGACTTAATTTCTTTGTATTGGGGTATTGAAATTCCTCATACATTACTAAGTCATCAACCTTGAAATCAGCTTCCTGAAATTTTTTATCATATCTAATTTTATTTATTTTAT
Organism: Trichonephila inaurata madagascariensis; assembly: GCA_019973955.1. Classification (NCBI taxonomy): domain Eukaryota; kingdom Metazoa; phylum Arthropoda; class Arachnida; order Araneae; family Nephilidae; genus Trichonephila; species Trichonephila inaurata. The sequence goes on along the minus strand of BMAV01015688.1, from coordinate 724,372 downwards.
AATATTGTTCGGTTCTTTCTTTGGCTAATTTTCTTGCTTCTTCTATGGGAGGATATATCTCATTATCTCTTAATGAAATTTCAAAAGGTAAATTACCATACATTAAGTAGGTTGGAGGGAAACCTGTTATTGTTTGTGGAGTTTGATTATACTGATGAGTTACTTTTTCCAGAATTTTTTTGTCCATGGAACTTTACTTGAACTGTTACTAATTTCACACTTTAAGCGGTAATGATGGTTTGATTTACACGTTCAACATTTCCATTGGTTTGTGGTCTGTGAGAAGTAGTTAAACAATTGAGTGACATTGTTATGTCTTAAGAAATGCTTAAATTTTGAAGAGGTTAACACAGTATTTCTATCACTTAAAATTTTTTCCGGTATATGATTCTGAAAGATTTGTCTTAAGCAATTTATATAAGTATCTGTTGTTGCATTTTTTGATGGGAAAGTCCAAATGTACCTAGTTGCATGATCAATAATAATGTGCAAAGATTTTTTAACGGAGTTGTAATAATTTAAGCCACCTACACTATCTATCGACAAAAGCTCAAAGGGTTATTCACAAAGGGGAAGTGATTGCATCAGTCCGTATTTTTTCTGATGTGACTTCTTATTTATTTGACAAGTTTCATAGTGTTTCACATAATTTCGTATATCAGTAATAATTTTTATCCAATAATATTGTGGTGATATTAATTTTAACATGGTAGCTACACCAGGATGGCCAAATTTTTTATGAGTTGTTTTCATTAACTTCACTCTTAGAGCTTTGGGTACAATTATTTTAGCTAAAAACCTTGTCTTTTTACTACGAAAACACCATTTAGGAGCTGATATATTTTCTATATTTTGAAAATGACTTATTTCATTGATATCTAATAATGGTTCTGGGGGTGTATTAATTATATGATAAGCAATAAGATTTCTTGTTAACATATCATCTTCAATATTACTGTGTGTGTGTGCTACCTTTCTTATATATTTTATATCAAAATCATACATAGAAACTTTTAAAGACCATCTAAAAAGTCTACCCGTGGGATTTTTGAAAATTTTAAGCCAAACTAATGCATTATGATCGGTATGAACTGTGAAATGAGATCCATGAAGATAGCAATGGAATTTATCTAAACTATCAATTATAGCTAAGCATTCTAATTCAGTTATTGTGTAATTAATTTCATAATTTCTCAGTCGTCTCGAATGGAATGCAATCGGATGTTGATTTCCATTGGGTTTTTGTTGTTTGAGGATACATGAGACCGTAGTTTTCGATGCATCTACATAAAGATGACAGGGGTAATTTGGATTGAATATAGCTAAAATGGGCTTTGAAATTAAGCTGTCTGTAAGTTTTTGAAAAGATCGTTGACATTTTGGGGTCCACAATTCCAATTTTGATTCTTTTTAAGAAGATTATTTAAGGGCATTCTTAATTTCGCATATTTTGAGGCATGAATTTATAATAGACACATTAATACTACCGCAAGAAAGTTTTGTAAATCTTTTACATTTCTAGGGGGTAAAAATTTTTGAAGTTATACTTCTTTTGGGGCGTTAGAGAAAAAGGATGAGGGTGAATTTTTACGATGCGTGCGCACACCGTCACGGATGTGACGCAAGACCGTCACGGATGTGACGCAAGACCGTTACGGAAGTGACGAACACCGTCACGGATGCGAAATTGCTTTGTCTAGAAATATACAGAACGAGACAGATCTTTGCCGCCTTCAAAATTCTCAGGAAAATATTTGTCTTCACTTCCCTGAAGAAGGGGAAACCCGGGTTTGAACCGGAGACCTCTCAATCTGCAGTCGAATACTTTACCACTGAGCTATACACCCGTGTCAGCGAACCTTTTCTTTGCGTTCCGTGGGAAAGGATACAAAAATGCTCTGTCTAGAAATATGCAGAACGGGACAGATCATTACCGCCTTTGAAATTCTCAAAAATCATTTCTCTTCACATCCCTGAAGAAGGGGGCACCTTGGTTTGAACCGGGGACCTCTCGATTAGCAGTCGAATTCTGTACCACTGAGCTATACCCCCCCCGGGTCTGCGAACCTTTGCTTTGCGCTGATTTCTGACGTCACTACTAGTAGGGAGAGATCATTCTTCGCCTACGGAGCTTCTCTGATGCATTTGTTTGAACACTTTTTGTTATTAAACCAAACATACTTACAGGAAATTAAAAAAAATTAGTAAATTAATCTTTAAATTGTGTTTCATGTACATAAAACATAACAGTAAATATTAGTTTACCTATTTAAATAATTGCAAGTATATGATTATAGATGTACACTGCTGAAATGCAACACCAAGAAAGAAAATAGATAGCATAACAAAATTTATTTTGTAGGTAACATGTTGACCAAGTATCAAATGATTAAATTTATAGACTTCTGTGAAGTGTGGTTCCT
>BMAV01015688.1:702305-720093 GCA_019973955.1 Trichonephila inaurata madagascariensis | reverse complement strand
TATGAGCATCCTAGATATATTTTTTCAGGACCACACAGACCCCCATTTCCTTACCCATATTTAACATTTTAAAATTATTTTAAAGTTATAATTTTTTTAAAATCCCGCATAGCTCCGAGGATTTTTGAGATTCGTTAAAGGAACTCGTACCATAGGGTTTCCTAATTGAGCTATTTCATCTGTTATAATTCATGTGTAGATAGTGGGTTTAGGGGGTAGGCGTTATCACTAAAATTAGAATCCCCATGTTTTTATTATGGGGTTCGATATTTTGATGACGTCACGATATTACAGAGATAGAAGGATGAAACTTTGGGATCACTTACTCTGTGTATTGTTGGGATGTACGTGACCATTTACGTCACAGTTGTTCCCCTCCGGGGGGAGTTAATTGCGCTTTCCTTTCCCGAGCTAGAGCCGCCCCATTTGCAACTATAGACTTCGCACCGGTTCTAATGGATTCCTCTTGTGTTTGCTCACAAACAGGCGCAGTTTCGAGTTGCTGGGTGCCCTGCTTCTATTTTATTTAATTGTTTTAAATGTTTTAATTATTTTAAAATGACCATAACTCGGGGGCTCTTCAGGCGGATGCCTTAATTTTCTCAGGAACGATTCTTCCCACCAAGACATTCAATATGAGGTCTCAGATGTCACATTCGGTTCACTTCATCTCCAGATACAGTCTGAAACCTCCCATGTTATTGGTCCTATTGTCCCTGTGCGAGGGTGTTTGAATTTATTTAAATCGTGATTATCTCAGGTTTGACTGATCCGATTGACTGAAGGTTAGTATCATTCAACTCTGCTCCAGACCGCCTTTTGTCCTTGGCCCAACTTGCCCTGCTAAAGATTCTTAGAAAGATTTTAATCTTGTTACGCCAAAGTAGTGTAACTTCTTACGTACATACATAAGTACACACACAATTTTTTTTAATTATTTCGACATTTGTATTATTTGGAGTGTATGATCCTTTTTTTATTTCATACCCTAAGAAATAAATTGTATCTTTACCAAATTTACACTTTAAGATTTTTAATTTAATATCTTCTATTTCACAAATTTTAAAAATTTCCTCTAAATGTTTTGCATGTTCTTCAATTGATTCTGAAAATACTATTATATTGTCAAAGTAATTTAATGCAAATTTTATTTGGTATTTATTTAAAATCTGTCTAATAGCTCTTTGAAATATAGCTGGGGAATTTTATATCCAAAGGCAAACGATTAAATTGAAAAAGACCGTAATTTGATGTAAATGCAAGTTTTTCAGATTCATTATCATATAATTTAATGTGCCAATAACCACTACAGAGGTCGATCGTTGAGAAAAATTTTGCATGTGTTAATTTGTCTAAAACTGCATCTATTCGGGGAATTGGTTCTGAATCTAATTTTGTGATGGCATTTAGCTTTCTGTAATCGATAAAAAATAGTGTACGAGCATTATCCTCTTTTTAAAAAGCCAATGTTATAGGGGCAGCGTAAGAACTATAAGATGGTTTAATTATTCCTGCTTTCAATAATGCATCTAATTGCTTTTTTATTTCCGTATCATCTTTAAAAGATGTTCTATAGGGTCGATTTGCAATGGGTAATTCTGAGGTAAGTATTATTTTAGGAGAATTACATTTTTTAATTCGCCCACATCAAATTTATTTTTAGCAAAAAGATATGTTTATATTTATCAATAATAACATCAATAATATCATAATCACTGTTAGGAATTATTTCTGTAATAAACACATTATCAGTTTTTAGTGATAATTTTATTATTACTAAATTTAAGAGTTTCATTTTCTTTAATACTTTCCTTAGATTCTCATAATTTTTTAAAATTTTTTTTCACTTTTGAAAAACTTTATAGTCACTAAAATTAATATTTAATTCAAAAATATACTCATAGTTTTATTAGAAATTATTAAATATATTCTAGTTCTACATTTACTATGAGAAATTTAATATCTTTAATAATTTCTCCTATTTTCAATTGTAAAGTAATTAATTGCCTCACTCACCTTAATTTGTTCATTGATGGTGGCAATTTTTGTTTTGATATACTCCACATTGTGTTGTCCCTTGATTTGTGATATTATATTTTTTGGAATAATGTTGACATTTGATCCTGTATCCAAGAGGACTTCAGCTTGTTTGAAGTTGATTCTTCCATGGATGATTATAATTTCTCATGTTCGCTGAGGTTGGAATACTGTATTATTTTCTTGGGTTCTTTGACGGGGGTAGAAAGTTGGAGCATCCGGTCGCAAAACTGCTGGTTGTGGCAATCGTTGGTTTCTCGGATACGTGGTTGGCCGCTGAAGAGAAAATGACGGATGATATTGAGAGTATGACGGACGCTGATGAGAGTATACATTGTATCTTGAACCGGTTATGGTATCCGGGTGTTGAGATTGATCCTTTCTCCAATTCCATCTTCCATACTGTTGTCTATGGGCAAATTGATTCGTATGGTGAGGTATTCTTGTCACTGGATACTTTGGGTATATAACTTCATTCCTAGTTGATTTTGATTTTTCTTGGATTTCTAATAGTTTCATTTTTTCCTTCAGTTCCTCTAAATTACTGCAGCTTTGTAACTGTATTTCTATGGATCTATTTTCCTTTAATCCTTTTATGATGTAGAATTTTTCAGCTTCTTCTTCCATGTTTATCCGGGATGCGATTTCTTTTATTCTGTAGAAATATTCTATGTGGGTCTCTTTGATGTTTTTTCTGTTTTAGATAATTGAAGATGAATCTCCGCTGGATTGACTTGTGTTCCGAATTCACGTATTAAATTATTTTTCAGTTCGTAAAAACTTTTAGGGATCGATTGTGATTTGATGTAAGTCTTCACAGCTCCATCCACTAACTTGGTTATAAATAGGATTTTCTGTTTTTCTGTCATATCGAAGGAATCGCACGTACTTTCAAAATTTCTAAGGAATGTTTGGATGGGCATTTCCAGGTTATATTTTTGAAAAAAGTCTGTAGATCTTCAAATCGAATATCATTTTTTATTATGGTTATAGGTTGTTTTAAATTTTCTTCATCTGCATCTATATTCTCTTCTTGCTTAATTTTATTTTCGTTCTTTGCTTCCATTTTTGAAATATAAATTTCTGAAATTTTGTTAGAAGACAATGATTCTAGTTCTTTGATGGCAAGAGCGATGTTCTTCCGGAGATTAATAGCGTATTTCTTCCTTTTTCTTACCCTAGAGCAGGGATGGCTAACCAGTGGCACGCGTGCCATCAATGGCATGTGACACAATATTTTGGGCACGCCAGCGATCAAAATGGTTGCATTTTATTTCAAAATAACAAAATTCACTATGAAATATTATTAAAAACGCGAGTGATCGGTCACGGGGCAGCGGGAAGCACACTCGTTTGTTATTGTCTCTTAGTTATTGCCTTAGTTATGTCTCTTGGACTACAGTTGCTTATGATGCAAAATTTTTCTACGCATAGTATAGTCAATTTCGTTGACACAACTGTATTTTAAAGTTTATTTGTGTTATATTTACTATTTTAACTGTTATTTAACATGACTAGTTCAGCAAAAGAACAAAAGTGCTAGATAGTAAGTGTAACAGAAAATTTCAAACGGGGAATCTAGAAATATGGCATGATTAATAAAGGTGACAAAGTGGTGTATTTTTTATGTTCTGGAACATTGGTATGCTGAACATCGTCCATAAAACGACATTTTGAGACAAATCACAAATCCTCCTGTCTAAAAAGTGAACCACAGCAGAAATAATTAATTGTTTAGAAACCATTTAGCAGATGACTCCAATTCAGCATACATTCTTCTACAAGTAACATCTTAAAATCCTAATATAAGTTACTTGTCATCCAATCTGCAACAACAGAAGTCACACTAATGTTACTTTAATTTTAATTACATGTATAACCAAAACTTTTACAACTATATAGTGCAAAAGGTATTTTTTTGTAGTAAATAAAGAGTTTTGAGAGTTGTTAGTATTTACTTCTTTTATTTTCCCTATAATCACAAGTCAAAATTATTTGACGGCACATCTATGCCTCATTAAACACTACTTTAGAAAAAATGGCACATTGGTCTATAAAGGTTCACCACCCCTGCCCTAGAGCATTCCTTTTAATTCCGGCAACCCGACGTATTCCGCAAAGAGGTATACAGCGCAGTCGAAGTTCCACAAATTCTCTGTATCATTTATTACGGCCGTTGGTGTTCGTTTTTATTTTAAAATTATTTTACTATTAAGATTAATTTTTTACGTTAAGATTCGAATTCCTGCCGGCTTTAATTCTGACATGTTTTGAGCCAGAATCAGACTTAATTTCAAAAAGGATCTTTATTTGATGAAATCTATACAAGCTCTGACGCTGAGAGGAGAGAGAAAAAAGAAAGCCACGTGAAAACTAAGTGGGTTAACACTTAAAAAGCAGATGTGATAAGTATCGTGGATTTTATGAGTGTACTTGAAAGTTAATGCTGACATATGGGGCTATTAAATATAACGATCTGGAATTAGACATGTTTATTGGATAGGCCATATGTTCGGAAGAAATAAATGGGTGATTAGTTTGATACTTGAAGATGAAATGAAAAAGATGATTTAAGTGCTAGATAGAGAATTTAATTTTTAATCTAATTTAATTATCCTTACATATATATAGGGAGAGAGTGAACTAATTGTAGGAATTGATAAAAGAGCATGATTTGTGTGCATTGTTGTAACAGTGCACACCCGGTTTGACTAGCTTGGCTGATAAACAGGTTTTCGACGCCAACTTTTGTCTTTGTTTTGACAGTTACATTGTTACAACAATAGAGACGAATCTAAGTTGGCGTAAAAACTCGATAATTACTTTAATTAAGTTTAATTAATTAATCAACATGAAGTGTCACCCACTACAAGTTTAAAAAAATTTATTTGAACTTGATTGGATGAATAGAAAGTGTTTTATTAACGATTGAAAATTCAAACAATAAATAAATAGAGAGAGTGAGCTAATAATAGGAATTGAATAAAAAAAAATCTCTGATAAAAATAATTGAATAAAAAGATGCATTTGATGTCGGTACAGCTAAAAATATTTTCAAAAGTATCTCTACATTAGGGAAAGTCGAGACCATTTCTTTTGCAACTCGATAAATTTCTAGTGGAGTTTTCATTGTATCTTAGTTTTCTTTTAAAAATAACAAAAACTGATCCAATTCAACGTCAAAATTAAACGATTCAATGTCGTTTTTTGCATTGAGTTAAAAATGTACAATTTTATAAGAACTAAAATACTTGTATTTTTTGGTTTAAAATCTTATAGTATCTTAAATACCTTCTTAAAATTTCCTCGAATTAAACTGCAGTTAATTTATTTACTCAGTTTTTATAATTTTTGAAATATGCATTTTGATTAACTTAATTAGTAGTATACAGAATAATATACAATATTTTTTTAAAAATTGCACAATTTTTATGTATATTGTAACTAATTATACACATCATTAATTATTAGATTGTATTGAATATGCTTTAAAATTGTCGGGGCAAACGATCTTAATCAAGAAGGTATCGTGCAAATCACTCTAAAAATGGCAATAACACGCAAAAAGAAAAAAGAATTTGTGCAAGTTGTTCAAATTTAATCTTACAAAATAATGGCTCTCTTAGCAGTCTTAGAGCAGATTAGAAAAATTATGCGTTTATTTCACATGTTACCTCAATAAAAAGAAAAAGGTGTATATTTAAGTAAATTTAACATAATTTTCTTTGAAAATTCTTTTAACAGTTTGAAGCAATATAAATTAAATATTTAGAAGTTATAGAATGGTTCATTTATTACTAAACAAAGTATTATCGTAATATTTTATAATTGCAAACAAAATTATCGTTATACTTTATGATTACAAACAAAATCATCATAATAAATATAACTGCGTTTTATTTCATTTCGTGCTATCGTTAGGATCCTTTTATGTATGATAAATAATTAATGAAGGTACTCAAAAGCTCATTAAAATGGTTTGTATTTTAAATAAATTACTGTAGTTTTTTATAAATGACTAAAGAAATTATTTTTATACAAGAGGCAAATAATATTTTTTCATTTGAATAACAATGCCAATTGAAAATGTTTTAAGAAGATTACGGTACATTCAAGCAACGAAAACACACACTTAAATATATTGTTATCTATTTGTTATATTTTTAAATGTGTGTGTGTGTATTTTTCATCTTAATCATCCAATTTATTTCTGTGTTGTTTTTTTTTTCTGACTCATGTTAAAGACTTTTCACACAAATATGTTGTACTGAAGTCCTTTTACAGCTTTTGCTGAAATTCGAAGATATTTTGTGTAAATTTTTAACCAAAAGTCAAGATCATCTAATTCATACCTGCATTTTAACTCAGAATCTGTTAATAGTTCAATCAGAGCTTGTTCTAATAGTAATATATCCTAACTTTTATTAAAATGGAATTTTAATTGAGTCATTTTAACAGGATAACTCCATTAATATTATGGAAAATTTATATCCTTTTTAATTTTAAATTCTGAAACTATTTTTAAAAAATTATATATATATATTATATATATATATATATTATATATATATATATATATATATATATATACTTTATATATAATATTATAGATATATTTTATATTCATATATATATATATTATATACTTTATATATATATATATATTATATCATATATATATATATATAGATATATATATATTAATATATATATATATTATATATATATATATATATATATATATATATATATATATATATATATATATATATATATATATATATATATATATATATACAGTCGAACTCTATATTGCGAATTTTTCTATATAGCGAACTTTTTCCTGGATTTTAGTGTAAAAGTATAATATTATTGAATTCAATACAATGTTATTGTGTGGAGGGGGGCGCGATGAAAATGATGATTGAAAATTGGTCGTGAGCATTGAAAGTTTGATAAGCACTGAATTATATAGTTCCTCTAATTTTATTCAACATATAAATATAGAACTAGATTCAACACTAATATCCTCTATTTACTTGGTCGCATTAATTCTTTATGTCTACAACATTTATATAACTGCTGAATATGCTTCTCAATGACTGGAAAATCTTTGTCAATATAATTCTCGCTAGCTTTAACATCCAGCATAAAATGAATTAAATTCAGCAAACATATTTAATGGTTTGAATTTTAAAATTAGAAAAAATTATCCTCGTTATTAAGTTTATTTTTGTAATTGTATACTCAGAAACTTTAATCAAATAAAAATAGGAAAAATTATTCTTGCTTAACCCTCTCATTTTTGTATTTGTATACTCAGAAACTGTAATCATATACAAATATGAAATATTATTCTTGCTTAATCCTCTAATTTTTGTATTTGTATACTCAGAAACTGTAATGAAATAAAAATAAGAAAAAATTATCCTTGCTTAATCATTTCATTTGTGTATTTGTATACTCAGAAACTGTAATGAAATAAAAATAAGAAAAAATTATCTTTGCTTAATCATTTCATTTGTGTATTTGTATACTCAGAAACTGTAATCAAATAAAATAGTACGCTAACTTTACAAAATTAAAATCTTTCCCGCAAAATTAAAAGTAGTATTTTAAAGATTGTTGAAGCTTATTTGAATTAATGCATCAAGAATACATACTATATAACAGAATATAACATAAATGTATTGTACATTAAAGTAACGTTTCTTCAAAAACAAATGAAGTAATAAATTGTTGAACACACCACCAAACAGAAGCTGAACCTTCCTCAAAATATCACTTCGGGGACACTAATACATAAGCAGAACATTTGGAGAATGAAGGAACATCGATGCTTTTTAAAACTTATTGCCTGATCAGATGTAATTTCTCTTTCTTGATACGATGTTCCCCGATATTGTATGCACTCAATCACAGAACTTGGAGTAGAGAATTCTCTAGATACAAGAGTTACAACTCATCATAGAATCTCAGGGGAGTATGCGTAATCTGACAGAGAACGTTCCAAAATATACATGAGGGAGGAAAGCTTACAAGGATGAATTAAGGTTATCTGTTATTTTCTATGAGTAGAATGGCACTCATAATGATAAAAAACGAAAAATATGTATTGGAATTTTGTTAATTAACTCTAGGACGTATTGCGTGAATCATATTCTTGTTGATTGCAAAATTTTCTTTAATGTATTTCACCCTTTCTACTTAGTAAATTTTCACACACAAGATGTAAATGATCAATAGAGATTTGCTTTAATTCACATGCATATATCTAAATAAATGATAAATATTAAAAATTTGTCAACAAAAAATCAATTGGGGGTAGAAAATATTTTTATTTATATCTTTTCTTCTGTATATATCTTCTATATATATTTCTTTTAATGCCAAAGCGAAATGCAGTAGTTACAGCCAGTTATGGCCACTACACAAAATATTGTTAAGTTCGGGATTCTCAAGTTGAATAGGAATGTTATATCAATCATTTCAACCTCGTATAAATACATTTGGCTTTTATATGCCTTTTTCTTCATGACATTACCATTAGGATGGTCAGCAGAGAATTTTATTCCATAGAACTTTTTACTTATAAGATAAATCTTTTTTATTTGGATTTCTCCTCTAACAAATCCTTTTCCATGTGTATTTAATATATTAATTTAATATGCATACATTTAAGGTATCCGACTACGTTCGGAACCGTGATTTTAAAAAAGCGCATAAATGGATAATATCCATGATATTTAGTGTCACTTAGATTAGAATACAAGCATAATATTGTTTTAAGGACATTTTGACAAAAAAAAAATTATTTAAATACAATATTTCGGCAAAAAATTAACTTAGAATAATTTTTTTCCCAAATGTTCACCTTTTGTGAAAAATGCTTCTATTATAATAATATTTTGCCTGTATATAGCTCAGACCTCTGGGCAGAGGCTCAACTAGAATTTTTGAAATATATAACTTAGAAGTGGGTTTATCCATATTTTCATATTTTACGACAACAGAGGGAAGAAATTTTAAGGAAAAAATGCCAATAATTATTTAAATTGGTGGTAACTGAAAATAATGTGAATTTTTCAAAAATTCTAGTTGAGCCTCTGTATAGAGGTCTAAGCTATATACAGGCAAAATATTAATACAATAGAAGCATTTTTTATTACAAAAGGAGAACATTTGGAAAAAAAAGGTTATTCTAAGTTAATTTTTTGCCAAAATATTGTATTTAAATAATATTTTATGTCAAAATGTCCTTAAAACAATCTTATGCATGTATTCTAATTTAAGTGACACTAAATATCATGACAATTATCCATTTAATGCGCTTTTTTAAAATCACGGTTCCGAACGTAGTCGGATACCTTAATATATACATATATATGCTACATTTCAATTATGAAGGATATATATAAATATATAGAATAGTGACAGCAAAAATAATTATTAGAGCAAAATTGAAATACAATAATATATGTGAATCTTTCTTAACACTTTAAATCATAATATATAATTAATTGACAGTATCATAAGTAATTATAGTGAATAAATGCCTTTAGCATTTAAATTATTTGAAGTAAAATTTTATTTTTTAAGACACTCAGTGCTAAAAGTGCTGTTTTCTGAGAATAAGGTAATTAATAATGGATGTTATCTGCCTTTTTTAAATAAGAAAATTTATACATGGTGTGAGATTTTTAATGACGAATGCAATATAACACTGTAATTTACTGCAAACATTTACAAAAAAGTAACCGAAAAAGTCAGTTTTGAATCCCACCCACAAAACAAAAATAATGATATTTTTGTGACCAAATAATAAGTTAGCCCAAGATTATATATAAACCCCCTTGAAATCTTTCCACAGACCTTAAGGGGCTTCCTGTGTGTACTTGGTCATAAACCTTTACTTCAAAATACAATTAAACTCTACGATATCACATTTCGTAATTTTAGGGAGATGTAATGTAAAAGGAAATAAAAAATAAACGTCGAATTACCTGAGTAATATGCGTTTTACTGTACATTAACTGCGTTGTTAATTATTGCGAAACTTGTATTTCAATTCAAAGCATTCAACGCACAATTAAGCAATTGGTAATAGTTAAACTTTTCAATGCCATCTCTGGTTTGCTAAATTAATAATTTACTCATGTTTAATCATTTTATTCCTTTATATACCAACGCTTTGTCTTCACAATTTCCATTTAACGTAATTTTCATTCATACATATCTATCCGATAATTTCTGGTTTGCCTAGAAATATTCTTCTTCTGCTTCTTTCTCTTCAAGATCAAGGTGAATCAATAAAATCAATAAAACACGTTTAAGCTGTGTAATGAGAAGCCTCCTTTCGTTTGTTTGATAATATTAAGAAATGAGGAATCCGGATTTTGTTAGCCTTGAAACAAAAATTTTGCAACGATCATTACTTTTGCTATAAAACTTTCACGCCTTGCGCCACACTTGTCTTTTGCAAGTACTTTTGTTGCAAGTTGATGTTCTTACTATTAATAACAACAGATAGAAGGAGTTTCCTGCATTTCATTTGAAAGCCTTATACAGGTGGACAAATACGGAAATCATTTAGTGAAAATAGTATAAATTCTTATATTTGTACACGAACCATAAAATAGTAAGGGTTAGCACATCAAAATATATTTCCTCATAAGACTAACCTTTATAGAGTAAGCGTAATCAGGATTATGATATAAAACAATATATATATAAATAATTTTTTTACGCTTAATTTTATTAAATTTTTTATGTATCAAGTGTCTAACGTCTCACTCTAAAGCAATACGATGGCTATTGGTGATGAATCTGGTAATTTTGAACCCCACAGTAAAGAGGACGATACTTGATCTGGTACCCTCTCTCCTGACTTCCACACCCTACCAATGGGAGGGGCTTTGAGCCTAGACAAATTGGAATCGGATTCCTGATGCGCTGGTCACGAGTGACCTATAACACTAAAATACCGCGTTCATATATGTATCTCAAAAAGGAAACCAAAATTGCACTATATATCACTTAATTATATCAAAAACCTACAATGTTTGTTTTTCTATATATAAAAAAAAGTCTTTCGTGATGCTGTAGTAAATTTATTTATACATAAGGTATAGTTAGTAAACATGGGTCGTAAAAAGTTGAATTTAATAGAAGAGGAGCGCGAAGAACAATTTGTCAGGGAGTCCCCTACCTTCCAGCTCTTTCGCGAAAAATCCGCTTACGTCATAGATCGTGATGCTATAGATTTTTCTAGTAATTTCCAGAAGTATTCCAATGGTCACCAAATTTGGTCGCCAAAAATGATGCCAACTTAGCTATATCGGAAATATTTCGCCAAGCCTCCATTGAAACGCCATTATAATGTAAGGGATGGTGTTGCTTGCGAAAATTAGAACAACAGAATACATGCAAATTACAGTTTTACAATTTGAGCAATAATTATGAGCTATTGTATAGTTTGTACAATGGGGATTAGACAGAGAGTCCCCAACCCCTAGTCTTTATTTAAAACGTATAAATTTATTATCATTGCACTCGCATAATTAACTAAAAAATACGAAAAATGTAAAGTAATCTTGATATTTTAAAATAAATATTGTTTATGAATTTTTTTTTTTTGCTTGGCTTTTATATTTAATACCCCAAGGTTCAATCAACAGTGTTTTTCTTTTTAAAAATATACTGAATTTTTGTGATAATCTATATTTACGTCTGAAAGTATCATGCCACTTTGTTAAGTTACAGACAAGTAAAATTAATAAATTGTATGTTAGTAAGCCTATTCCAATGCACAGAACACGCAGTTTTCAATTCACGTTTCTATGTACTTGGCAGTCTCTTATTATTCATAAGTAAAAAAAAAATTAACAACTTAAAATGTTTTTACTTTTGCAAATAACTTTGTATATCATTAAGTTAGAAATTGGCTTGCCGAGTATTAATTATTAAAAATTGTATCGTGAATGAATAAACGAATATATTTCTCTTAAAAAATTCACATCATGCAAAGCTTTTATTTATCCATTTTTTAAACTTCACGGAAAAACTTTTGGGATAGCTCCCTGTGTATTCCTTCTTGTTACTTTGTTACTGTTTTGTTTATTTATTGCTGACAGTTACTTCCCAACGATAAGCTTAGTTTTGCGTGTTTGTGACCTCTATAAAGTTGAAATATATTTACATATCGTAAAATAGAAATAATGTTACGTTACTGAAGTAGAAGTTTTTGCAGACGGTTAAAAAAAACTCTGTATCGTATCAAATAATTGTATTCTTTTGATATTTTATGCAAAAAAATTGTTACAGAGAGTTGATTCTTACTTTTATTTTCTCTTTTATATATTTTGTCGTTTAAATAGATTTATTTTCCAATCTGTAAACACTGTTTTGACGACCATGATGTAAAAGTACGTTTTCAAAGTATAAAAGCATAGAATAATATTCGATTTTTTGATGTTAACTCCATTTACAAAACTTTTTATTTGGGGTGGGAATAAATTCATATTTATGTAAATTTTACATAGAAGCTTTTTTTAATTATTTTTTTCTTTTTTTTTTTTTCCTTTTGAGATACTATATTATTATTTTGTTAAAAATTAAACTGAAATGGGGCGTAATAAGTTTTGTTTTAGTGATTACATAGCATGAAAATTATATCTTTTTCTAAAGAATAAGAATGGTATCATATGATTAAAAAAGATTTTTTTGTGTTTGTGTGTTTTAAATGGTGAATCACATTCAATGAATATCTATTTTTTTTTAATATTTATCTAAAGAAAGCTGTAACTTTTTTTTTACATTTTTCTTATTTTATTGCATGCATTTAATTTTATAACAACTAGTAAATGTTTTTACGACATTCATAAAACTAAAAGGTATCATTATCGTTTTATTGATGTAAAAATTCTCTCGAATTATTTGAAATGTTTTTATAACGCTCGCAGCACTTATTTATTTATTATTTAGTTTTTATTATTTTTGATTTTAAAAAAAGAAAGTGGAAGTTCTATTTAAACACTTCTTTTTAGTCTCTTTGTACAATTCCTTTCATCATTGTTTGTTTATACTTCACTCTTAATAACCTCATAATTGGTAAGTGTTGTTCTTGACGGTGATATGAAAATGTATTTGAATAATAAAGAGTTTATAAATATAGCGTGTAAGGACTTTTATAGGAGTATCTTTTTCATTAAAATTTCTTACCGCATTGAAATATTTTTCTTACTGTTTTAAAAATTTCTCTGCCAAATGGTCTGTTGAGTACTTTTTTTTTGTATCAATGATCACTTTTTCCTTTATTTGTTTCTATTTTGCTGTTAATATCCTAATAATTGGTAAGCGGTATTTTTGACGACAACGTGAAAATATATTAGCATCATAAGGAAATATATTAGCATCATAAGAATACTTTTACAAAATAATTTTACTAAAAATTCACATTATGTGTTTCACGTTATTTGCGCTTTTTTCTATCTCTTTTTCAAAGAAAAAAAAATTAATTACTTTTTGGATATTTCTTTGTAGTTTTTTTCGTTCCTCATTCTTGACTTTCGACTTCAACTCTCGCATAAAAGAGGAACTCTATTTACGAAACAAACATGTACATTATCGCTTGTTTTTTTCGAGTGATTAGAATTAAATAAAGCTAAAAAAGTTGCTGAAGATTTACTTGTTGAGCTAAATGACTTTGCTTCAAAAAACATTCGTCTTATCATTTAATAGATTGTCTTGACCTCAGTTTTCAGACATATGTAAGAAGGGGCCGGGGGGCGGGGGAAGAATTTAACGTATAAAGACGGTGTCAAATAAGTAATGATTGGAGCGTGTACGACTTGAGATTGAGACTCTGCGTACTTTTCATATATTTTTTTGACCAAAACACCACTACGGATGCGATACATTTCTTTCAAACTTTACTTTTTCTTCTTTTTTCTTTTCTTTCTAGACAGTTTTATTCAGTTGTCAGCTGTAAAATACTGCCGAAAGAGCGGGTGAAATAAATAGATGTTTCCAACCCGATTTTATCAAGTTGCGGACTTGTTTCAACACGGTGAACGTCTTTCTTATCTTTTAAAGGTCAACTACTATATAAATTTGTAGCGGTAAATTCGTATATAATTCCTACAGTAAATTCTTATTTATGTGTATTTTTCCCGATCAGGGTGTAGCTAAGGGACTTATAAATATGGGTGAAATTAACTGGAGATTGAAAAAATATATATATTAAATAAAATGGGATTATAAATAATTCTAAGGATTAAAGCTTTAAACCGATTTAAATTTACTTTAAAAAATGCTTAAGTGATGTAGTTCTTAAGCCTCATTGGTGGTCAATTAATTAAGGATAATTATTACCAATAATCACGGTTTTTTTTTATTTTGTACGTAAATGTACTTACATGGAAATATTCTTTTTATCTTGCCTGCATGCAAATATCAGTAGTAATTTATCTTTATTCATAGAATTTGTATCAAAATTCCTGTCTAATGAACCAAATGTATTAAGAAAAAAAAATTTAAAATCAAATATAAGCACAAATGTATCTTCGTGATTCAAATAGCTGCTTAAAAATAATATCTGCTTCTATGACATTTATAACGAAACGTTTCGTAGTAACGGCCACTAAATGCTACACAAGTATTTTCAAAACTAAAAACTTCTTCAGAAATCAAAATTAATGAAAATTATCAGATGAAACAACATGATACAAAATTTTTATGGTAGTAATATTTTAAGATAATAAGTGTTGATGCCAAAAAATGAAAACAAATTTAGTTATTTTTGTCACTTCTTTTTTTCTTTTGATTTGAGCTTTTTGTGTCTATTCATAGAATTGAAACTCGACCTATTCAATACCCTTCTATTATATATATATACAGAATTTTTGTGTCTGTTGGCTTCTTGCTGTTGCTCTGCAATTTGCCCAAACACCTTCTCTCGACCTCTGTTGACAACCCTCTACTTCGTAGAAGCCAGAACTTCTGCACTTATCAGCTTTCTTGCAACGTTCTTACGTCTTCCACGATTTCCGCAAGTTATTTTACGTGTTGGAATTGGACTCAGCTCCTCCAAAAATGATGCTGCTTACTTAGAAAATTCAGTAGTGACGGTACATGAGCCCTGTACTGCTATAACTTGGTCAAAGTTATTATAAGGAAGAGGTTTGTGGAAGGAAGAACTCAAAGGACGTGTACGATGAGAGAATGGCCTCAAAAGGGTTGGAAAGCATTACTGCATCAAATAACTGTACTGCCCATATTACCCTTAATCTTACTTCCCATATTTTCTCAAATGACATTATTTAGTAGTTGGCATTAGTGCTGTTGGAGGGAGAAAGAGCTAAGCCCCCCGCTCTCGCCAGTGAATACTACACTCATATAAGATTGAAGCCATTTATTGGTTTCATGTAAAATTAATTAATTTGGCGTATTAAATCTTCAGTTAGATAACTAATATATAACAACCCCTATTTGAAGTATCAGGTACCTGTACTTTCATTAGAAATAGTCTGTTTGCACTTCTGTTGGAACTGCACAAACAAAATACACAGTCACCATGACGCTTGAACATTTCCAAAGCAGCAATACAAATGCTCCAACTCAAAACCATTCTGTGTATTATGAGTATTTGCTGAAATGTGCCCATAATACTTTAGTGCCCATATATACCAAGTTTATCTTATCTAACATAATGTTATAAAACAAATGTTAAATTAATAAGACGCATACTTATTCTTACAATATTAGATCTCTCGATATCAAATATATATTGGTATTTGATATTCTCGATATCAAATACCAATATCTAAATATGTATATGGTTCAAAAGTGAATACTTAAAAGGAATTCAGTGTAAACATTAATCTCTTTACTTCCAGCTTAAAATGAATTTTCTACTTAATAACTTGCTCATACTTTTTTCCTTAATAACTAGATTAGACCAAAATGCAAGCTGTTTTAGAATCTCATACTATTGCAAGCTCTTAAAATCCAAAAACCAATAGCTTGATGAAAATATACGAGATGTTGATGTTTCATACCTTAAGAACCTAAAATTGCTACTCCGAGTCATAGCAAATACCTTCGTTTCAAACACGATTCTTCACTTTCCCCGATTTAATTGTAGATCTTAATTAAATGCATTCATTAATTATTTAAAATGATTTTTCAAACACATGAACCGTTCATGGAAAAATGCCTTTAGACTGCCTCTGCGTATAGAATGTTTTACTACTAAATTAAATAGACGACATTTGTGAAAAGGAAATGTAATTTTTGATAGTTTTCTTAAGATTAGAAATAATATCACTATATAGATATTAATTGCATAGAAAGGGATAAGAAATATATATTAAAATAGGGGTAATCTGTTTCAAAGAACATTTAAAATAAACTAACTTTCTTACAGATTTATAACCAAAAGTGTTATCCTTAATGTGATAATACTTATTTCCAAAGTAAATATCTTATTCCTGATAGTAAATAAATGAGCACCTTAAGGTATCCAATTACGTTCAGCTTATCAGTTTTTAAAAAGTGCATAAGGAGAGTTTTATATATATATATATATATATATATATTTAGTATCTTTACCTGAATTAGAATATACAAATAAAGTTGTCTTAAGAATATTTTTACAATAAGAATTATTTAAATGAAATTTTTTCGGCAATAAATAAAAAAAGGATGTCATACATATTTCCAAAACATTCTCCTTTTATAAAAAAAAAAGCTTCTGTAATAGTAATATTTTGCTAATACTTCTGTACAGAGACTGAACTAGGATTTTTGAAATATATAGTTTAGAAGTAGATTTATTTTTATATTTGAATACTTCAGAGTAGAAAAATTTTCATAAAAAACACCTGTTATTATTTAAATTGAGAGGAACTCCAAAAAAATAATGTAATTTTTTTCAAAATTCCTGGTTCAAGCTCTGTACAGAAGTCTTGGCTATATATAGGCAAAATATATCATTATAGAAACATTTTCCATAAAAGAATGTTTTGAAAATGAGTCATTTTTCTTCAATACCAAAAAAATGCATTGAAATAGTTTTTTAGTAATATTTCTAAAACAATTTTATGTACGTATTAAGATGAAAGTGACTCTAAGTTACTCATTTATACGCTTTTCTAAAATAGCGGCTCCGCGCGTTATCAACCTTAAACTATTTTTTTAAAAAAAACCTCTTATTTGAAAATCTGTGATGAATGTCAAATTAGTGTAATAATCTTCGTATTTTGATATTAATGTTTTTAGTTTAACATTGTAGATCTAAGAATTTCTTAAGCCTTGGAACTGACTGTTGTTACCAGAGGACAAGTTTTACAGGTGATTAATAAGAGAAAAATCCTTCGCAATTCTTACATAGGCGTTCATCTGTTTTTGAGATTCTGAAGTTCTCTAACTTGTAATATGGAAGAAATAAAATACTTTTGAATGAAACGGAAAGAAGATATCTCTTTTCCAAATCACTGAACAATAAATCTTGAATGACAATGTAATGGAAGGATACGCATACACATACACATACATTTACACAAACACACACGCATATAAATGTATTCCAATAGAGTTGCGCAGAAAAAAAAATTCAGGATTTCATTGAATTAACTTTCAATATTTGCAATGATTGGTTAACTTTTTATATTTACTTATTTTTGCTTAGAATTAGAAGGTAAGTCTTGTGCGGGTATGGTAGAATGAAATTTATTTATATTATAAAAAATTA
>BMAV01015688.1:674642-701905 GCA_019973955.1 Trichonephila inaurata madagascariensis | reverse complement strand
CGGATACCTTAAGTGAAAATGACGACATTCAAATTTCCTGAGCAACAAGAAAACTGTTGAAGATGACTTGAGATTGACTAAATCTGATGAATATATACCAGCTTTGCAAAAAACATATAGTCGTTGTCGTTGTGCTCTACTAAACCATATTTGTATATCTTATAATGTCCCACTATGTGTTGATCCATGTTCTCTGAAATTTCATTTAAAATTAATATTCATAAACTCTTAAATATTTGAGTACCAAATGTATCTAATTTATAATTCCTTTTGCAGATTTTTATATTTGCTAATTACATTCCACTAATATTATGTACAGCGATATAAAAGGAAATGCAAAACATGAGACGTCCTACCTCTGAATAGTTCACAAGGGGCCAATGGAAACATGTTTTACACACACACACAAGATGATCTTAAAAATCAAATTGCTTTCATGTAATAAGCTAAACAAGTTTATTTTTATAAATCAATATCACAATCTCAAAAATATTTTAACATGACGTTACTAGAAAGAAATGGCATTATAAAGGGTTACATGTATTTAAAAATTATTCAGTTCGTGGTTTATGCTATTGCAATTAAATTTTATATTTAATTTGTCATATATAGCTATTTTTACCCTATTTCTTCTTATAATAAATTAAGATGGCAATTTCTTCCCTCAAAATATAGTTTTATATTAACGCTTCTGTGGTCTCAAAAAATATAACTGACACCAAAACTGAAACGTTTACTTACATTGTTTTGATGAATATATTAGATTTGGCAGGAACACACACATAAGTGTAAACAAGCTTTATATAAACACATGTAACATACCATAAGGAATAAGCCTTTGACAAAACATAAAATTTTATTCCTAGTGGTTGAATATCACATACATTAGCAAATTTTACTGTGAATCTTATCTGCTAGTTAATCATTATTACTAAAAATTTTAGTGATTGCATATAATTTTAAGAATAAAAATGAATGGAGAATATTCATTCTTTTTGCAAGGAAAGATTGAAAATTAATCAGTTTCCTAAGCGTTTGACGAACTGTGTAATTATCATAATCATAATAATGACACTATATTTCTAAAACTTATATTCATTCTTAAAAATTAATTAATAATAATACTTAATATATATATAATTAATGTTAATTAACTTCTTATTTACTCTCTCTTATTTTTATTCTTATTTAAACTTATTTCTAAAAATTATTTTATGTTATTTATAATAAATTATATATTTCAGTACATATATACTCAAAAGTGCTTGAATATAGGAATCTATAATATATACGTCTTGTAAAAATTCACTTTATAGGTTTTTACTGAATGTTAAGATGTTGCTTATAGTATAAATATTAAGTACAA
This sequence comes from Trichonephila inaurata madagascariensis, assembly GCA_019973955.1. Lineage (NCBI taxonomy): Eukaryota > Metazoa > Arthropoda > Arachnida > Araneae > Nephilidae > Trichonephila > Trichonephila inaurata. Next base: position 700,539 of record BMAV01015688.1, on the reverse strand, counting down.
ATTCCAGGAAATAAGCACGATGTAATAAAACAATGAACAAACTTCCCAGAATTTTTATCTACATACCGTAATACAATTTTTAAAGCATTAAAAACATTTAGATACTAGGAAATGTTTTCAGAGTTCCTTTTTATGATATTGATTGCTTAAGAATACTCAAATAAAACTTCCCGCATTAAAAAATGCTAAGCATTCTGAAATATAGGTTACGAGAGTAACGTGTACAAATAAATTTTGTATATACAGTACAGTTTGCTACAAATATTATTTAATATGTGACCTTATTAAATAAGTAAATAAATATAGAAGTAAGTCTAAAAGGACTTCACAAACTTTCCTAAGAGTTTCAATTCTTACCGAGAAGCTAGCCTTTAGAGTCATACCTGATCTATTGAAATAAAAATATATTTTTTATAGTCAGTATTTTAACTTCTTTTTGCACGATTTATCCATTATAGTGTATAAGTACGTTCAAACGTTTATTGACTCTAAAATCAGACTTAAAATCACCCAGCAAACTTGTAAGTTGTTTTATTGAATTTCATTGGGGTAAATGTTTTTCTACCAAGTTTATCTATCATAAATGTCTAACATCCATATTAGTATAAAATGATATCAGAAATTGATTCAAAAACACCTGTGTTCACAAAAATAGTTACCGTTGAATGACATTTAGCGAATATTCGATTGTTGAGATAATATTCAAAAGACATGAAAGAGAAAGAGAGTGATACGAAAAAAAAATCATCTATATATAAAATCTTACATTATTTGTCTATCTGTGCAAATCTATTCCTTTCAACCTGCAGGTAACTCAAACAACTTCTCAAACCACTTAATTGTACGGTTTTTTTAATATTTTTTCAGACAGGTAATGTAATCTTATTAGTCACGGATGTAAATTAGATAAAATTATGACGGATAACATTAACTTTGGCTGTTTATGAATAAATAACACATTAAAAATAAAACAAAATAATTTTAAAATAACAGAATGAAACTTGTTTACTTAAGTGACTCAATGGAGGGTAATTTATGCATTACGCTCTCATAAGTTTTTAGGACCGCAATTCTTATTGTCCTGTTATAAATATTGCTTATAACGGATTATTTTTTCCATGTACCTCTATTTCTGAATCATTATTATGAGGGTGAGTCAGAAAATAAGATCTTCTGTCAACCATGGTCAGACTTTTGTATGAAAGTCAAAGCATTGAATGATACAATAGCTATAAGACATTACTTTATTTTTCCACATAAGTACCAAGTACATTGAGACATTTGACATACCACTTAAGAAGCTTCAAAAAGCCATCCAGTAAAAACTCACGGCTTTGCATACGGAAGAAGCGTTTAACGGCTATGGGTGAACGACAAAACTGCAGGTGAATGAGCAAGACACCGATACAGCATTGGGTAGAGGTCTACCACGATCAAGCAGATGGATTCGGAAAAAGTGGCCTGGGCTTCTCAGATCTGACATTCTGTTGTTGGATGACAATTCGAGACCACACTCGGCGACGGCAATGCAAAACCATATTGCAACTCTTGGTTGGGACCGCCTACACCATCCACCAAACAATCCTGATCTCGCACCAAGTGACTTTGAAGGAGAATCTTGCCGGAGAACGATTTGGAAGTAACGCTTAAGTCAAACCGTTAAACGCTTCTTCCGTATGCAAAGCCCCGAGTTTTTCATGGAGGGCTTTTTGAAGCTTATCAAGAAGTATGACAAATGTCTAAATCTACTTGGTACTTATGTGGAAAAATAAAGTTATGTCTTACCTTTAATGTCTCCTTCTATGTTTTGACTGTCATAAGCAACTCTGACCACAGTTGACAGGGTAAACTTACTTTTCGACTTACCCTCGTATTTTCAAAATTTATTTTCTGCAACTATTCATAATTTCTGATATTTAATCATTTGATCGAAATTAAAATATATCACATCAATATCCCAGTATTCAAAACTGTAATATAAATAACTTACATTAAAGAAAGGAAAACACATCAATTGTGTATTTACAGATAAAAACATTACAACCAGAGAGATATAATGCCTCCCAGACAGTCAATTTCAAAATTGACTAAAACTTAGTCAGGAATTAAGTGCGTTCAATTAAGGAAATTATTGATTAATATGTTATTGATCACAAAACAATTTCGGTAACAACTGACTGAACACCATTATTTAAAGTTTCTTTTTTGCAGCATATTTTCCATTAATTGTTGTATCAAAGAACAGTCGTGGTTTTTTTTTATTTTTTTTTTTTTTTTTTTTTTTTTTGTGGTTTGGGTGTAAGTATCAGGGTCTTAGGAAAAAAATTTAACATCTTAAACAATTTGAGATTCCTATTTCTTATTTTTAATAATAAGGGATACTAGAGATAAAAAAAAATAAAATATTATTTTGCCAACACACAAATAGTGTGAATTTTTGATAAAAAGATCACGTTTATTCATATTCTATAATGCAAACATGCACTTTTCAAAAAGGAATATTTTTCCAAACCGTGATTTATAAGCAACATCTTATGAAGTAAACTTTCTCCTATGTACTGTTCTGATTGGAATACCTTTCTGTGAAATTTTCAGATTAGAGAACACATCAAAACATATATTTCGTACAATATATATTTTCTAGTTTATTCTTTAAATTCCGTAGATCAAGCATAAATTTTCGATGGCGAAGCGTGAAAGAATTTACGTATTTCTGTTTCGTTTTGACCAGAGTGAAGTCACAAAAGCAGAAAAGGAAAAATAACATTTACTTCAAAAAATCTCAAAATTTGGTTGTTGTTTTTTTAAAAAAAAGCTAGCTTAGAGATCTTATCTGACAGAGGGAACAAAAACTCAAGGAAATTCATATTTTTCTGTCATCGGAGCGTAAAGACTACTCTTTTAGTAAAATTTTGACTGTTTTTGAAACCCTAGCTCGGGAATTTTTACATATGCTTAAAGATAATATTTTCATTTGCTTAAAAAGACTTTTGTAAATGTATAAGGTATACATGAAAGAGAGAGAGTAAGTTTCGCGTTTTTCGGAAAAAATCTAGTCATTTATTTATTTCACTTCAATATGACTTTTGAACCTTAGAAAGAATTAATGCTTTTGTTGCTGTTTGAATGCAATTATTATTACGTACTGCTGTTCTAGAATTAAGCTCAGTTTAAATGCTTAGGAATTTTTTTCCACAGAAAAATTTAGAATCGAATATAATTAGGCATGACTGTCGAGTAAAAAATATTTGAAAAAACAATAATAATATACAATAATAACTAGAAAAAAAATCATGTTTTTAAAAAAAGGATTTCAAAGGTGTTAACAAAGGCTTACAATACATTAACAAATTCATGGTATTTTAACATTAAAAGGTGGTCCCTATTACAAGTACCACAAAAATTATTCATCGAATTTCCTTGCTTTCTATAATATAACTATGCGTGCTTAATTCCTTCTCATATGAGTTTTATGGAAACTATCGTATTATAATTAATATAACTGAACTATTGTAATTATTGTATTCATCGTCTGAAACGTAACCCAGAAAACTTCGAAGATATTTGTTTAAATTTTCCAGTAAATTCCCAGCGAATAGAACCGTGTAACGGGTCTATTCGCGAAACTCCTACTGTGACATCTCTCGCGTTCTTCTTCTAACATAACTCCTACTTTCTTTGACGGCCACGATTAATGGCAAAACTTTTCCAACCCAATACCAAGAAGAGAAACAAAGCAAAGATGCAAATAAGATATACTTTAAAAGGATAGAAGGTTTAGTGAGGAAAAATGGCAATCTTAGAGAAAGCTTAGTGCGGAACAGTTCGGAACAAGTGTTAGACGGCCTACTCACAAGGAAGAAGGAAACGCCCACCTTCGATAATAAAATTTATAAGGAAGAGTAATAGTACCTGAGTACACCTATCTACAAGTAGCAGAATAGATGAGTCTTCAACCAAGGTAGGAGGGTTACTTTATAAACGGTAATATTTTGTATAGAAAACTAGATTAGGCAGGTAATTAACTATAATTAGGATAAGTGATCTAGTTGTGCGATCTGACTTAAGTATTCGGTCTAATTTGTGGCTTATTCTCACTTAAAGAAAGTTGTTCATTAGATATAAGTAATTTAAGTTATTCTTAATAAAAGTTGTATTAAGAATTATAAAATGTCTCATCCTTTAGATAATCCCACACCTCTAGCTTACGCGGATCCAACACGTCATAGCTATCGCAGGATGGCTATGTCACACTACTAATCCTCTTGGGAAAAAACTGTTTCTTTAAATATTATTCTATTGAAAACTTCCTCCCGAAGAAGAAGACGCGACTTAATCAAGCCTTATATTTAAGCATTAATTTTTAGGTTCGATAGAGAGAGAGAGAGGTTAGGAGCTAGGTGATATATAAAAGTTAGTGATTAAACTAAAGTAATAGAAAGCTAGTCGAGAGTGATACGTAGATTATTTGCTTAATATTTAAAATTGAAGACTGACTATTTGTTTAATTAGGTAATTAAATTGGAATAGTATCGGCTTGAAAAAAAAGAAAAAAAAGTAGATTAACTCGATTATTTGGAACACATATTGCCAATATGTTCCAAGAGAGTAAGTGATTCAATTTATAATTAAATATTAATTATCTCGTCTATCTCGCTTATGCTCTCATACTTGCTTAAAGGTGCATTTCCTAACCTGGGTTGTTGAGATTTGTTAGGTTGTTGAGACTTGATAAAAAATTATATTTGTTTTGACTGTGGCTAATCTTCCTTCTAAATCTCGTACATTGATGGATGGGCGAGGTCATCCATCACAACCAGATTACTTTTATTTCTAGATTTCTAATGAATTTTCAAAATATAAATTTTCTTACAATTAAAAAAATTTAACATGTAATCCTAAAAATAAAAATTTCTAAACAGTTGCAGTAACATCTTGCACAAAAATTCAAAGTATTTAAAAAATGTTTAGAAAGATTATATCCAATAGTATGTTAGAACTCTTTTAAATTTTCGAAACCAAGTTTTATTTTTAAAAACTTAATTGGAAAAACACATAAATTTTTTTTAACTATAACACCATATAACACATATATCAAAAGCAAACACTAACATTTTATTAAACTATTTCGTTGGCTATTAAAAAATTACACACACACACACATATATATATAAATCATACACCTCTGAGTTATTTTACTTAAATAAAACAATTAGATGTAACTAAAACTGTAAAATTATTATTTCTTTATAACCATTATTTTGAAATCAGAATTATTGATTACAAGAAGAATAAAAATAATGAAGAAATAATTGAAAGAATAATAACCTTCATAACATTACTCTAAATTAATCATTCGGTCAACAATACCCTGAAAGCATTTGTTGATGTAGCAAAAAATTTTACTTCTACAGTTTGTGACACCTTTTGCTCTTGGTGATTTATCGAGGTCAATCTGAACTTTTATGCTTAATTTTAAAATACTAAAGACCTTTTGAAATTCAAAAAGATAAGCTTATCGATCTCAATCTAAGAATTTTCAACACCCAGTATTTTACGTGCCTAGCATCTGACATGACCATTTGGACAGAAATATTAACGGACACAATACAAACTATTTAACTAACATTTGATACCATTTCGCTTTAATTTCATACGTTTTGATATTTTATTCCAATTTTCTTCTTTTATTAACTAACTTTGCATTGCCTATTAATAATTTTTGACAGAAATTTCCTACGGACATTTTTTACCTAACCACGGACAAACACTAGGAGAGAAAAAAATTCTGAATTTTAGTTTTTAAGAATTGTGTAATAAGAGGTTGAATTAGTTAGCCTAGTTTTACTAAACTAGTTTACTTAGCGTTTTCATCACTGTCTGTATTAAGAAATAAAAAATCATATTTATATTGTCTTTAATTATTACATTACTTGAATAATACTGTAATTTAAGTATATAATCAAAAATTTGTCCCAATAAGGTGGTCAGAAATTGACAACAAAACTTTACTCATGTAAGCATCTTCACTTTTTATACATTCCTTGTTTTCTTACTCAAATTATTGTGTGTTGCCTTAAAAAATCATTTTACCACTAGCTTTTCTATACACTCCTTGTAATTCAGTATTTAGCTACAAAACTTAATTTTTTTGTTCTAAACTTAATTTCATTTTTAACTCATATTTGCTAAAGTGATGTTCAATGCAAGATAATAAATACAGTCGGACCTCTATTTAACGAAATCGCTAAATCCCGAAAAAACAGTGCTTTATGTGGGAAATTCGTTAAATAGAGAATCGTCTTTTAATGTACTTTATAAAACACACAAAACAAATTTTAAATTCATAAACACTATATTTTTTTTTTTTTACAAAAAGGTAACTATTCGCCCTTTTTTTGTAAATTAATATCTATGTATTTTAGATATCTTCCCATCAAAAAGAATGCAAGGAAAACACGGAAAAAAAGCGTTGTCTAAGAATATACTGTATTTTCAACTTTAAAAAATAATTTTGTATTAAAATAAACACATTTTAATGTCCTTTTCTAGTTTAAAGCCTTTTAAGTGTAATTTTTAACTTACATTATTTTATAATTAGTAATTTTAAGAATACATTACCACATGCACCGTTAAATTTAATTACTGATAAAATCTGTTAATTTTGTTTTGAAAATTATGACAATTTTACTGCTATCGGTGAGTTAGGCACCTGGTAAAACCAGTTCAAAGTCATTCAGTGCCATAAAATGCGTAAAAAAGAGAATAATTTGAAATGTCCAGAAATATTTTAAAAGTAAGGAGAGAAAAAATCGAATTTCAAGAGAAAAAGTTCGTTAAATGGAAAATGCACTTCACTATTTGGAAGTTATTTTATGAAGAAAATAGAAAAATATTTTTGGTTCGAGGAAAAAGTTCGCAAAATAAGGGTTCGTAAAATGGAGATCCAACTATATATACAAGTGTAAATTGCTTATGCTAGGTTTAATCCTTTGTGTTAATACCTATTTATTTTTTATACCTATATATACACAGTAATGTTTTTAGCTGTATTGTATCGAATATTCTATAATTAAATCTTCATTTTTGTACATGTATTTATTCGCTTGAAATATTACGCTAAGTGTTACATTCAGAAAAAGAAAAATTTGCTTAGATTTTATCAAAAATGTGTTCTCCCTTAAACCATATTTAAATATAAAATCTCAAATCTTATTCTTCATTAAAGTTTTAACAGATCATTGCATTAAAAGGGAAAAAAATAGTGTAAGTTTGCTACAAACTTTATTTCAATTATAAATTATCACTATTATTCTAAATCGCGCGAACATGATATAACTCGATTCCTTTAAATTAAATATCATTTATGCGTCACAATATTAAATAAGAAATTATACATTTTAACAAAGTTAGCTTTAATAAGACTATTTAAAGATTGCTAGATGAAGAGTTCTCAAAGTCATAAAATTTTGTCTCTTAATAACCTTTTCCTCAAGTTTCTTTATGATAGAACATGACCTTTAAAGATGACGTCGGAAATGAATTATTAGCCAAGTAATACTTTTGCGATCTTTATCGTATATATCGTGAAAGTTATGAACGGTTCACTGATTTGTGGAGGTCTTTGAGAAGTTGTTTCAGTTTCACCTGAGAATAAAGTAGGTTTCCATGGCAGGTTTATTTACAATCGAAAACAAAGAAAGTGTTGCTTACATTGAAACTAAAAAAAGATAGTTTATGTTTATTATGTAACTAAAAAAAATATAGTTTATGTTTATTATGTAACTAAAAAGAATCTGTTGAATCTATCTCTGAATCTTTAATGCCTGGCTCTTTGTTATAACAAAAATAACATTTTGTTTGTAAAATAATCTTTTTATTGTTACACAATGAATGTTAAATAATTCTTTGTTTGAGAATATGCTAATTTAAAACGATACATTGTTGTATCTTATAATACTTTTAGAAACAGTAAGACTTTTTGCAGCCAATTTGCTTGATACAATAATCTTTGCATATTAACTCTATAAATCAAATTCGTTATATTTAGTATGAGAAAATGAGATATTCTTGGGATTTCAATTCTATTTTAATTCTCCGAAATCCATTTTTTAGTAATTTTTTTTATTAATTTTATATTGCATTTAATTAGAGTAAAAAAGAAAAAAAAAGGCAAGAAAAAAGTTCATGAAAAATTTTATTTTATTATAATTTTGTTTAAATTAAAAATATATATATGCTCGTATATTGATTATGTCTGATTGTTTCTCTATCATTGATAAAATGCACCGAATATTACTATTTTTTTCACATTTTAATAAACATGAAAACGTTTTTAAAAAATGAGATGCTTTTTTTGGTGTTCCTTGCATAAGCTGATAAAGGATTTTTTGAGCTGAAAAATACATTCGGGACTCTTTTCGATAGTTCTGAGTGTTTTTCACTATCACAAGCAAATTTTAGAAACATAAATTCAGTCTACGAACTGTGCAAGAAAATCTTTAAATTTTCGGAGGAGAAAAATTTGTAAGTTTTCCTATTATTTATGCGACATCCGTTTAATAACTTTCATATCTTTTGAATGGTAATTGTGGTTCGAAAGCTTGTGCATTTGTGAGGCTATACACTGAATTTCTACTTTGCTTGTAACTTATAGTAATATTGAGCATGTGTGTGTGCATTAGAATATTTTATAATTAATTGTGAAACATATATTACTTTCAGAGAGATTAGTTTCAAAAATAATTACCTAAAATTAATGTACGATTTGCTCTTTAAAATAGTACAATTTCTTTTAAGTACTTCATCTAAATAGCAGCATAATTAACAAAATAAATTTTGTAAATTAATAATTTATTAATAGTTATAGGTTGATAAAATGTGATATATTTTCACTTGGTTAGACTGTTACTAAGGAGATTTTCCTTAATTAAACCATTAAAAAAATATGTAACAAAAGATACATTTATAATTAACAGATACGGAAGTTTACGGATGTATAAAATAAATTAAAATTGATAGAAATAAGTACAAAACAGCATTTTCTTTCCTAGTAAGGTAAAGTATGATCTACCAATTTATGAAAAACTTTTATCAAAATATGCTGTTGTGTAGATGCTAGATTTTAGTGCAATGACTTGAATCTGTCTAGGCTCAATAAATATCAGAAGGCTGTCAAACAATGTCCGACATAGAAATGACCGCGTGAGACGATAAAGTTAATGTAGGGAAAACTGTAACTTTTCGAGGTAACCGTCCTTGTGTTTAGTTGATAGTAAAAACAATAATAAGGCTCGTATATCATGGTTGGATAGTAAAATATTTTTTTTTTAGTTATAGAGAAAAAAACTCTGCGCTGCTTATATTAAAAACAACAATATTTCCTTATTTTAATGACTTAGTTTAAAAAAACCTGAAAAAAATGTATATGGTATAAGTTTATAAGATAGCTCATAATACGATTTATCAAAATATCTCGATATAGTTCCTGAAATAAAAACTTGAAAAAACTTCTTAAACTAGTGCAATAAATTATTCCTGACTATAAGAAGTAATTGAAGCCCAGTGGCGGAGTAGTTAGTGCATCGCGTTTCCACGCCACAGATCCGGGGTTCAAATCCCAGACTGGGGAAGGCTGACTCAACCTTTCATCTATTCAGTGGGTCGGTAAATGAGCACCAAGCTTTCTTGGGAACTTAACACTGGAGGTTTCGCGTCAGACTGACCACCTGACCGGAACATCTGCTCATGCACCTCAGGGCCAAAGGTCACGTATACTGAGTTGGACACAGTAGACCTTGGCCCTCATGGGCTGTCGCACCACTGACTTAAGTTATAAGAAGTGATTTTAAATTTCCATTCTGGCATTAAATTTCATTAAAATAGTTTATTTTATATCAGTGTAAAAATGGATTGTTATTTTTATTATTCATTTTTAACAAAATTTTTTGCTAAAACAAGATTAACGAAATATATTCCTAATGAATAAGATTAATAAAATGTACTGTTCATGAGCAAAATTGATAAAAGATGTTGATAATTAAAGAAATTAATAAAAATTAATATTTTGTCTTTTAGCAAAGTAAGATTCGATTAAATATTAATGATTCTCAAATGAGATCAAAAGGGGAGAGCTATAATTTTAAAGTAAATTATTTCATATTTTTAAAATTTAATTGAATTAATTAGTTTATGATTTAGAAAACATAATTTACTGCTATAGGCAATATTTTTTAATTAAAAAATGAAATAAAATTTTTAAACAATTAAAAAATATACTTGAATATTTTAAAGATGAATCATACAATGATTCATTCAAATAAAATGGAAAAAAAATAATGACATGAGGAGCTACAATCTATATTTAGTATACATACTGTCTTATATAAAGCTGAAATAAAACTCATACTAAATAGGTTTGATGTGTGAATCGCATGGATGTGGAGATACAAAATAGACCTAAGGGATGATCCAGAAATAATAGAGTGGTTCGTGGTTATATGGAGAAAAGAACTATAATTAATCGAAACCCCTACGTATACGGACAAGATTTTCTATGGTATGGGATTAGGAGAAAAATGTGAACAAAATAATTTCAAAATTTAATTTTCCCTCAAAGGTGTGGAAAACATGGAAAAAGACTTAATTTTGGTTAAATGATTTAAGACTCAAAATGAAAAAAAAAATTTTTTTCTACAATATAAATAACTAAAAACGAGATAATTATTCATAAATAAATACTGAATAATGAGTAGTCCAATATACATTACAACATTTTATAACCCAATTCTCTGCCCACATTTTCGAATCAGCCTATAATACAAGATTTTTTCTGTCTTCCGCTTTATCGGGCACTGTAATTTTGACTGCAGGTTTTTATTTAAATTTTAAATCTATAAAAAAAAAGCTGTTCAAAGTACTTGATGGTTTTGTTATAACTATTTAGTGAGTGTCCCCTCATTGCAATAAATGCTAAAAATTAATAAAATAACTGTTTTTTGCTGTAATAAATTGGCTTCGATTTTTTGCCATAAAAAAGCTCAAGTACCTTAACTTTACTCCCCTTATGACAGTACTTAATATAAAAAAAATTCCATTCATCTTTATACCAGAGAACATCATATTCATTTTGGTAGGTTTTGAAATTCGGAACAAAAAAAACATTTTCAATCCACCCTAATATATATTTAACAATGCCTTCCTGAAATCAATACTGGTACCTGAATCCTGACAGTATAGTGGCATTATTGGTGCAAAACTGCATGGACAGACAAAAACTATCGAGTGGAATTATAGAAGATACTACATAATAAATTTAACTGAGATCTTAGTATTCTCACATTTGGAAAGTGAGATCCACTCAGGGGATCTCAAATTCATCATTTGACAGCGATACTTTAAAGTGACAGGAGCGGTATCATTTTGCGCAGCGTATTGTTGAGCGACGCTAATCTAAGCAAATTTAAATCTGACACTAGTAAAAATAGAATAGAAAATAAACGCAATAAACTTTGACATTGAAATAACAGTTACACTGTTCAAGAGAAGTGACAGCAACTGACGTAATAATATGTCTATTTTAACCTAACTCTAACGGAACCGGAATCGGAAGAGGGGGGGGGGATTGAACCGAAAAGATACGACATCAAGTCAAGACCTTTTGAACAACTTCAACATCTCTTCTTTAGGGTGCTTAGTAAGCAAACTGAGTTGTCATTAAAATTTTCATATTTATTTCAGTACAACGATATAAAAATATATTTCCCTTCGGTGAAAATTTTAAGCAATATTGCACAAAAGAAAATTAAACGGGAGATTCATGTAAACATTTTAATGACAATATGTCAACAAGTATTCAATGTTTGCCACAAGTGACTTATTTCAAGAGTTCAGATACTGGCTAGTCGTTATTGAATAAATGTTAAACAATGTTATGAAATAAATTTTCTATGTTTGGAAATTTTCTACATCCATGGTTAATAAATAATTATTAAAGTAGATAAAGCTTCATTTATCATCATATCGTACAGTAGTTTTTGCTGGATAAATTTGTGGAACTTTGTTTATGATTCCGAACGGTTTTTCTTGTCATTATATGTGATCTTAGTATCCTTAACCAGTTTTCTTTAAGAAGACAAAAGACTTTTATAATCCTAAATCATTTTACTGATAAGCAGGCTAATGCTCTAAAGTTTTGAACAATTTTTATAGCTATTCATTAAAAATGCATATAGTTTTAAGTAATTTATATTACTATTCATATATTTAATATTTGAAAACGTATAGAAAAAAAGAAAAAATCATTTTAGCTTCATAGCTTAAGATAAAAATATAACATTAAATAAATTTATAAAATTTGTTTAGTTAAGTGGATTAAATCAATTTAATATTCTTCTCAAGAATTGTATTTTTAAAAGAAAAATTTACACAGCTAAAAATAAGAAAATTTAACAGTAAAGCTACAGAAGGATTCACTGTGAAAAGCATATCAGGCAGAATTTCAAGCAAACGTTTTATTATGCAAATAAGTTGGTTTAAATAATGTTTAGATGAATTAAATAACTAAAAATTTTAAGCTAAACAAAATTTCTTCAAATTTTTTAAACATTATGACATTTATCATTTATTTAAGGAACCCCTTGAGATACGCATTTAATTTCAATCAACTTATGAAGAAATTATTTTTAGTTCTTCGCATTCTACTATATCAACTCCACAGTTTTCTTAAAAATTTAAGTCATATGCTATGATTAATTCTTAAAATAATTTCTAATCTTAATATTTAAGCCAATTTAATAAGTTTCTTTTTTAATGAAACTCAGCTCTGCAAAAACTAAATTCTTTGCATTTTCTTTATCAAAATAAACGTATAAAATTTAAGTTACCTTAACTGAATCACAAAATACGATACTTGTATCCTTTAGTCACTCAGATATACATGTATATTTCGGTTAGTTATGTCTATTTATACGCCTAAAAGTAATACAAAAATCCTCTGTAGAAATGTAGCAGGCTCTCATGTGTGTTTCCCTTAACTAACCTCATGGGGTACTTTATGACGTTGTTATATATGAAAACCTCGATTTATATAGATAAGCGATGTATACAAATGAACATTTCTATAAACAGAAGCGTAGTAGATAAAAGTACTAATGTTAAGAGATGCGTAGAAGGTAATTCAGGAGTAATTCATAGTATAGAGTAATAAGAGAGAGAGAAAGATGAAGAAAAGCTCTGTAGAGAATTTCTCAGTGAAACCATCAGGCGAGTAGGGCTGTTAGAAGACTTCAATTAGATATTGCAAGATAATTAACGTTATAACAATATTTAGTTAATAAGAGTTCAGTTAAGAAAATCACTCCATGAGTATAATTATTTTTAGTATTTAATTTTCTAGTCGAATAAACGTGATATTAAATTCACAGCTATGTCTGTTGTTATTTTAGATTCAACAAAGCCGCAAGGTTGAAGAATGTCACAGAATATAGTAGATGTTGTAATAAGCGAAATTTATACACAAAGCTCAGCTTTAAATATTTACAAAACTTCTATTCATGAAACTACCCTTACTTCATTCATAAATATAAGTTAACTATTCAGAAACTACTTTTTTACTTAACGAAAGAAAAATTCATGGACTTTGGCATTGTTATCTTAATAGAATCACGTAACTCATATGTTACTACTTCACGTTTACACAAGCGAGTCATCTGCTGTCACCAACATTTTTTAAATATGCATCTCATAGAGCATAAATGTGGCTTTCCCCCTTTCTTAACTCATAAATACCAGTAAACTATACAGGAAACTGATTTTTCCTTTTTAAATAAAAAGGATAAAAAGGACATTTCTCAGTCTTATAATTTTTATCTTAACTGAGTCACGAGACGGAATTGTTACTACTTCTTGTTTACTCAAGTGTGTCAACTGTTTTAACCAGCTTTGTTGAATATCCTTGCAACAGATAACTTCAAGTTTTTTGCTGGCATAAGACGTTCCACATTATCATATGTAATTTTTTGAAGCAGGGAAAGGAGCCAAAAATATGATAAATAAAATACTAACAAGATAATCTAGAAGTAGAATATGGAGGTAAGAATCCTAAAACCCAATCAAAGTGCGTCATTCGCATTCTTAAACAAGTTATTTGTGACATTAAAATTGAAAGGCATCTTTCTATTCACGGTCATTTATCACCTGGGTTCCTTGTCACAACAAGAAGAAGCAAATTTTGACCCAGTTTCGGAGCTGCCAAAGCAAACATTGTTTTAATATCGTGTCAGCTGTCAACCTGCAAACACTTTGGTCTACGTGGTAAGAAATGATACAGTAGCACCATGAAATTGAAATGTCGGTTCTTAACAAATATTCCGATGTCATTTCATATATAGTAAATCCACCTTTTGACTGATATGAATAGCATAATAAAAAAAATTTTATACGATGGATACATATATATTACCGTTAAGGTATCCAACTACGTTCAGAACCGTGATTTTAAAAAAACGCATAAACGGATAATTTTCATGATATTTAGTGTCACTTAGATTAGAATATACGTATAAAATTGTTTTAAGGACATTTTGACAAAAAAATTTATTTAAATACAATATTTTGGCAAAAAATTAACTTAGAATAATCTTTTTTCAAAATGTTCTCCTTTTATAAAACAAATGCTTCTAAAATAATAATATTTCGCTTATATAAAGTAAAGATTTCTCCAGAGAGTCTGAACTAGGATTTTTGAAAAATTCACATTATTTTCAGAGTTATAAACAATTGAAATAATTATCGGCGTTTTTTTCTTAAAATTGCTCCCCTCTGTTGTCGTAAAATATGGATAAACCCACTTCCATGTTATATATTTCAAAAATTCTAGTTGAGCCTCTGTACAGAGATCTGAGCTATACAGGCAAAATATTATTATAATAGAAGAATTTTTAACAAAAGGAGAATATTTTGAAAATTGGTGTTCTATGTTCATTTTTTGTCAAAATATTGCACTTAAATAATTTTTTATTATAATACTATTCTTAAAACAATTTTATATACATTTTTTTAATCTAAGTGACACTAAATATCATAAATATTATCCATTTATATGCTTTTGCAAAATCACCGTTCCGAACGTAGTCGGATAGCCTAAAGTAAGAAATCCATTATTTCGTAGAATAACTGGGTATTTGATGAAATAACTAGACAAGTCAGTTAAAGTACATAAAATGACTGAATTCTATGATTTAACTAGGTATTCTATAGAATAACGATTACTTGATCGTTAAAGTATGAAATATGACACGCGAAAGTTCTCTGTACTGGTTCTAGCTGCTTTTAATTAATTTTGAGCGCAATTCAACGCGTGTCATCACAGTAATAAGTAAAGAAAAGCAAAATAAAGGTATTTCATAAAAATTTAAATAAATATTCTCTTACAGTTTAGTTTGAAAAAATTTACACAATGGTTTTATGAAGCAGCAGTTTTTCTTCCCAGTTTGTATTTTTTTTGATAATATTTAAATGTAATTATTTCTGCAACATATTCTTTTTTTTTTCTTTCCGGATAAAATGTATTTTTCGAGAGATTTTAGCCTATTTATGATCAGTTAATTATTTATAAAATAACTTTCAAAGTGTTTATTTTTCACTTAAGCGGTCTCTATCATTAGTTATTTCATAGAACAACTAGTAAAGCATGAAATTTTTCAACTATTATATACTTTAACTGACTTGCCGTGTTATTTCATGAAATAACTGAATTATACACTTTAACGGTAATATATGTCTATCGTATATTTCTGAATACAAGGCGATCCGTGAATGCGTTTTTTCCCCTAAAATTTCCCCTAAATTCGAAATTCATATATGAACCGAATTAAAAAAATTCCTGTAATTTTCAAATATGTTGATAAGTGGGTAAAATGGGAGGGATATATTCCAATTAAATTGCTGTAGAGTGAAATGCAAATGGCAACACAGCTTTATTTCTGGTGTGATCCTTTCTGATTATTATTATTTTTTTTTTCATTTCTTTGTTCTGTCCTAGTCTTAATTTCTGCGCCATTCTTTTTTTCATTTCAACAATGCTCGGGAAGAGAAATTCGTATATGGTAAGTGATCGTCGACCTACATTTCTTTCCCTGGTGGAAAAACTCGAACTGGGCATATGCATTCAGACATCCCAGTGAGAAAATTACATTTTAAGAGCAATTTGAAAATTCGGATACTGACTCTAATTTTGAAGGATTTATGGGATTTTCTTTTTCTTTTCAGAATAAAAGTACCGTTCAAATTACCGTAAAAGTTAAAAGAAATTGCTTGCACTTGGCTAAAAGAAACATTTTTTCGGAAAAAAAGAAACTTTTTTTCTAAACTAAGTTGTTTTTCTCTCTCTCTCTCTTTTCGAGATTAGCAGATCCGTGTAGAAGCCACAAGTACTAAAAAATCTTGGTTTATACACGAAAATATTCGGAAAAATATATTACAAGGGTATTAAAGTTTGATTAATAATGCGTTTTTTTCCCCTTTGTGTTAATAAATCTTGTGTTTGTTCATCATGTAAGAATAGTTTTTTTAGGCTGACTGATTAACAAATATAAAAAATAAATTTCATTCTTGTATCTAATAAAATGTACGACGCAGAGTTAACTTTTTTTATCTGGAAATATTACTGAATTTTAGTTTGACAAAGTTGTCATTCCGCTTAAATTTTTTGTTTCCATGCAGATTTTTTTAAACAGGTAATAGCTGAAAGTGAATAAGAAAAATAAATCAGCCAGTAAAGTTTTGATAACATTAAATTATATGTAAATGGGAGGCGAACTTATGGGAGGCGAATCAAATATTTAGACATTTTTTTAATCATTAATTTATAACAAATTTAACCAAGCTACGAAATATTAATTAATTTGTTTATAAATTCCCCAAACAAACCAATAATCTTAACTGTCTATTTTTGTTTACTCTGCTTATTAAATATTTTGAATTAAAAAACCAACAGATTTGAGATTTGGATTTGTGGTAAGCTTGTTTCTTTTTTTGAGTAGAGATCCACTAAGAACTTTTATATATATATGTACATATGTTTCAAGAGAGTATCCTAGAAAAAATTGTTATTTTTCTTAATTCATTGCAAAATTTTTGAAAGTACGGTAGATATTTGTGAGGAATATATGCTTATATGAAATGTTTAAATATTGAATAAAAAAGGAGTATTTTATGTTTTGATACCTTCAAGACAAAGTAAATCATTAAAATGGGCAATATCATAAGGCTGATAATAAGAATTAACTATTATTTTCCAATGCATTTTTTAAAGACATAAGTTGAGCTCCCTTTTTCATTGTCAATAGTACTCTATCTCGAAATATGTTATTTCTTTGTGTTAGAAATGCCGATCGGTAATTTGGGCTTAGCTGATTCTAATGTCGCTTCCATCAATTACTTCCATTCGATTAATGTCGGTCTTTAGCTATACGAGAGTTCTTGGCAAATAACTTCACAATTTTGATCCACAGTCATATTAAAGGATGACATCTGAACGCTCCCAGCTTCAACGTCGTTTTATGCACAGACATTGAATTTTTAAGTACTTCAAATCCCATTATTCCATGAAAAAATCTTTGGAGAATTCGATTACAAAATTCACCCATTTATTTCTAATCTACCATGACACTATTGACTCTTCGGTTAACATCTGTTGTCCGTGGCAGGAGTGTTTATTTGAACCTACCAGTCCACTGTTACTCCGTGCATGCCTTAGACGACTGGGACGAAGAGGAATCCTTGTTCGGGCCAGTAGTTAAGCGCTTTTATTCCTATCCTTTGTTGTTTGCTATTTGAGGAAGAAGGGGTCACTGCATACCCCCTTCCTAGAGAAGAAAGTTGTTTTTGTTGATGATGGACTTTCTGAGCGATACTTGGAGAAGGTTGTTTTTCCAGTGTTCACTGCAAGTAGTATACATCTCCAGTAGGTTTGAGTGTCGTTGACATTGCGGGCAGTTTCTTGTTGAGATGGCGGTTTGGGTTGTTTTGGGGGTGGTTGTGTTGCCATTTGAATCACTAGTCTTAATTTATCGGGAATGTCTTAATTAGACTCTCCATGGAATGTATAATCAGCCAGTAGCATTAGGGTGTGCTGCTATTCAGTGTTCCAATTCCTGGGTCCCCACGTTGGCGATAACTATTGATGGGTGAATAAACCCTGATGAGCTAGGAATGGTTATGGGTGGCAGTGTGATTTGAAATGTCCACCTATAGATCTGAAGTGCATGCTTGACTGGGACGAAAAGGACGACTTTGTTATTTGCAACTTGCGGAAGAAGGGGACCCGGCAATTCTATAAAAATAACCGAAATAAGGTACAATGGAGGCTAAATCATATCAATGTCCTCACATGGTGTGTGAAAATTTCATATGAAGAATACAAATTCAAATTTTCTTCATATCAGATCGGGATCCAAACAGCAATGTTTGTCCCCATCAAACAAAATTGTATTTTAAAGCACTGTTAATAAAGAAAAACCAAATCAAAACAAATTATGAAACATTTTTTCTTGTTTCAAAATATTGTATTTATTAATTAATTCTAGTTTTAAGAATTTAAAATCAATAGCCTTATAAAAGTGTTTCGAAGTCTAATTCTAAGAACATTCCTTATGAGTTATCATCTCTTATGTGAACATCTCTTATATGTTATCAAATAGGGCTCTCTAGAAAAGCTTACAGGGACAACTCTTGCAAAGTCGTGATTGATGCATCTTTTCAATCATCGAAATCTCAGCTGACACATGCACTTTTGATAGTCTTTTAATTCCCTTAATAATATCCAAGTAATGTTCGCTTTTATCAAGAGAAAAATAATATCCAACAACCAAATAACGTTTTGAGCGGAAACACTCCAATTACGTGGTGACAGACTGAAGTTGGATAAGGGATTAGATAACTTCGGATTCTTAATAAAGAAGAAAATGAACAATTAAAATATTTGTAGTTTATGTAAACACATATTGCTCTCCCACGATATCTGTACTTCAATGAAATTAACTCAATTTTAATTTATCAATACTAAATAAAATAAACTTGAAGAGATAACCATTTTTTAAATATTTGTAACAAGTACATGAATGTTAAAAAAAAAAATTCTATGAACCCTTTAAATTTCAAGTTATTTGGATGATTTGGGTACATAAATTGTCAATTTTTTTTATTGCAAAAATCAAATGTTTAGTACATTATAAAATATATCCTTAGTAGTTAAAAATTTATATTTTGAATAACATGTTTAAAAATTTTTAAAGCTTTGTAGCAACTGCACATTCACTTCAGCGTGGCTGTGGTAATGTCCACTTCTAGTAAAGCATTAATTTTTTTTAAAAAAATTAATAAACATGAATACTTATTAGCAGTTTAGTAATTCAGTTTTGTATGACATAACTGGAAACACACTTTTTCAAGCACAAACCAATTCCACAATCATTACACCAAAATCGTCTTTCTTTCCGTATTTTTTTACTATTTACATCCATTTTTGAACAACAAACTTTGCACCACCTTGTAGGCTCACGTTTTGCAGGAATAGGAGGAATATGTGAGATATAAAATGTAGTTCACTAAGACGGGCAGGTTAATATACTGCAAGTAGTCTGTCAGGATTCTTTTGTTCAGAAGCTGCATCATTATAGTTATGTAAAAGCTCTTCTACAACCTGGATTCAAAATTTTAAAAATGTAATGCGTTTAGCCAACTAAATTTTTACTGAGCAAAAATGAGTTCCAGGGTACCTTGTCTAGTAAATGTATAAAAATATCTTTTCATAATATTTTTGGTGCGTTTTTGAACCGTCGGGTGAATGGATATTTCTTGATCACAGTGACTTACACTACCCATTGTTAGATTGTAGGCAAAACAATGTTTGACTTGAGTAAATTTTTTTAATATTGAGTTGATCATGGAAGTATCATAATACAGCTCATCAAACATCATCTATTGAATTATGTGAATAAAGCTTTTTCCGAAGAAGATTTGGGTTTGACAAAGAGATGAAGTCGAAATAAACTTCTCCCGATATGTATTCGGGTATAACAATATAAAATGCACTCAAATCAAAATTACCCCGTATAGTACTCGGGCATGACATTTTGGAGCACAATTGTTGCACCTGAAATAATTTCGGTCATGAGAGTTAAAGGTTTAAAAGGAATATTTGGCAGTGTAGCAGAAGTATGTGTATATGCACAATGTAAAAAAGTAAAACATTATAATTGTTATTTTTATTGTGTTATACGTTATCTTATATAATTATTAAATAACCCGTAATGTATCTTTATTGTAATATAACATTAATCCTTCGCTTCAATAACGCTTTTTTCCTCTTCGCTAGCCTTTTGTTTATTTTTTATTAATCTTGTAAAAAATAAAACTACTGAAAACGGATTAACTGAAAGCTTAAAACAATTTTGTTATTTTTTTTTTTTTTTTTTTTTCGTCGCAAATTTTGAAAAATGCTTAGAATGAAAAAAATATCTCTACAAAAAATTTTAAGAACATATCCTTCTTGAAAACATATCAAAACTGTCCTTGTAAATTCCTCATTTAAGCATTCATTTTATAATCACTGTTACGAGTTATTGATCAGTAAAAAGAATGTATGCTTCAAGTTTTGTGCATAAATCCCAAGAATTACAACAATACTGAATAACATTAAAACGGTATTAAATATTTAAGAAACTTTGGTATAAATTGAATATATATATAAGAAACTTAAGTGGAGTACAAAAGGCATTTCGATAAATATGGATGTGATACGCAGCTGTAATTGGTTCAAATATTATAAAACATCACCTCTGTATAAATATTTCCGATTCTACTAGAATTATAGGGGCTGCTTTTCACAATAAACGAAAATGGGCCTCAAATTTATCCTGTGTTGGGAAGTTAGCAGAGAGAGGTGCTATTTTAGATGCCGTCCTTTACATTTCATCGTAATTTAAAATTATTAATTCTGTCATCAATAGCTCTAGGTTTGGTCTATTTATTTTAACGCCAGACAGTAAAATTTAACTTAAATGTAAATCTTTATAAATGAAAAAAAATCTATAGTAAAAATGATAGTTATAACTGTGAAAAGAACTTGAAACAAATTAGTTTTATCTTTCATTATTGAAAGGTACTGGCTTACGTTTCATTATTGAGTGAGGGCGTGAGTGGCAAAGCAACGCGAAGGTTATTAGTGACGGACCTCGTAATTTTGAACCACGCGACAATCCTGAGCTGGCACCCCACTATCCAAACTCCCACACACCACCAACATGAAGGCTTTGGACCACGACAGATTTTTAACAAGCATCAGCCCCTATACACTCTACAGTGGTTCTTTAGTATCATCAGACCTCGATCAGACAACTCAACATGGCCACCACGAGTTCCTAACATGACCTCTATGACCTCTATGATCTCTTTTTTATTTTCGAAAGATTTTCTTGATAAATTAGTAAATATAATACATACATTTTAAGTTCAAATACATTTCTACCATAGAATTATTTAAAAATAATTGAAAGCGTATTCAAACCTCAGGAGAAAAGCAAACCAGTAAGTTAAAAATACAAATGTAATACGTAAGTATATATAGACCTGTCTAAGCCTAAATATAGTCCCAATTTTGTAACAGTTCCATTACATAAACTTCAACACTACATTTCTGCTTGCCTTCATTCAGATACATTTTTCAAAGAAACAATGGTTCTTTCATTGTTTGTAATCATTTAAGAGTGAGGTTTCTTCTTGCTGCCTCTTACATATAATTGCCACACGACCTGAACGTGTTCCTGGCTCCAGTCCTGCTCGGTAGGAACTGAAGCGAATGACATATAATTGTTTCTGGCGCTGTGTCTTGAACTTCAGGGAACAGATGTTGAAAATTCAAACGCCATTTTTCCATGCCGAATCGGACAAATTTTCGTTTCAAAACAGACTTGGCAGAATTTAATTCCTACACATTTAACACCTGGCAATTTTATCAAACACGACAATATAAATAGAAATTTCTCTTCTTTTTTTTTAAGAGCCAGTTCGGAGCACTGAATTCAATATGTTAGTGAGTGCCACGGTTTGCAATCTTATTTTAATATGAAAACTTTGTAATATTCTTAAAATTATATTTGTTTGATCATCATCAGATTGTTCGTGTTAACAAGGGTGGGCAAACTTATCCATGGTACGGGCTACTTCTAATTTTTTCAAGGTGTTGTGGTCCACCCAGTGACATAGGTGTGGTGAGCTAAGAAAAAGGCCTACAATATTTATTATAAGTTAATAATAAATACGGAATATGTAATTACCTACATATATAACTACAATAAAATAAACTTACACTTTTAAGACCACGTTTAAAGCAAAACGCAAGATACATGCGTAATAATAATAGCCACTAATATAATAATATCAAATGATGCATATGTTACAAAACAATTCAAAATACATAAAAAATAAAACATTTTCATCTAAAGTTAATTCTCGTAGTTATAGTCAGTCGAAGATTTAGTTTGCATACTTTCAGCCAATCTGAAATATTTCGGTGTATATTTACTAACTGCTAATATTCAGGTGGTCACTCCAAAATGTCATGGCGGTCCACAGGGCGATCGCGATCGACTTAATGCTTACCCCTGGTGTAAGAGTAGTATTGCAAGTAACAAACCATATTAAGTTACCGTATATTTCAGAATATAAGCAAAATTCGAATCCCGTATATAACCGAATAGAAAATAAAATTCTGTATTTTTTAAAATATCGCCATGGGGACGAAAATGTTGCTAAGTGGGTAAAACTCGTAGAGTGTTTTCCTATCAAATTACTGTAAAGTTAAATACCAGATGCCAGGGACGGCAGTTTTGTTTCTGTAAACCCTATTTGAAGCTAGTATATGTTTTTCATTCATTTGCTCCTTGGTACGCTATCTATGCTAGTCATAATTTATGAACCACTTTTTTGTTTGCTTGAAAAATGAGCGAATAAAGGAATTTAAATACGGCACGTGATCATCGGCCTATGTTTTATGCCCTGAAAAAAAACTCTCTGCGTGATTATCATATACATTCAGATACATCCCAATGAGTGAATGTTAGTTCTACTAAATATTCGGAAATTTAGTTTCTGATACTGACTTTGAAGGATTTATGCGACCTTTTTTTCATGTTTGGGGTAAAAGTTCCATTTAAAAAAACTAAAAATTTAAAATATTAAAATGCTTATGCTTGGTTAATGGAAGATATTAAAATACACATACACACTCTCACATACTTTTTCTAAACTACGTTTGTTTTTTTTCCAGATCATTGGATCCGTATGTAAGTCGGCCCCTTCTTTTAACTTCAGAAAAAATTCGAAAATTATCGGCTTATACACGTAAATATACGGAGGCTACTGTTTTTCAGCCTTTTAAACTCGCGTTTATTTTCAGATCGAATTGACACATGTGCATAAATTAATACAAAAGATCAACAAAGTGAAATCTTTCGTTTTCTATATATAATGACTTTAAATTTAATTGTTTTAAAATACTTTTTAAACAGAAGTGGTTTAAAGTCATCTAGCGTATTTTTGAGCCTATAATCACTTCAAGAAATGATTTTTTAACAAACAGGGACTTACAGTACTAATTTAAATTTTCCTGAGTTAAGCAGCGCCTTCTTTTATATATATATATAAATAGCTATGAACTACTAAGCTTTAAGTACAAATTCTCTTCGACCATTTTTTAAAGCAGCTTGTTACAGTAAATTAATTTTTTAGCCGCTTTTTTAATTAATTTTTAATTAATTTGTAAAGCAATCAAAACTTCATTCTGCAGCATATGCGTATACCCGCCTGTTTAATTCAATTTATCAGCTTTTTTTTTTTTTTTTACTCTTTATTGATTAACCATGAATCAATATCAGCTTCAAGGTTATTTAGAAACAGGAATTCTGGAATTATGTATCGTGTTTTGAATTCTGTAAATAAAGCGGTTTCAATGTAAATATTTTGAAGTCTTTCACCTAAAAAATTATTCTCGCCTTTCTTTTTGCAACTTCATTTGTTACATAATATATTCATTTACCATCCTTGAAATTGCTTACCATTAGTAACACGCATATTAACACTTTTTACAAAATATCAAACCAGAACTTTTAAAGAAACATTCATTTATGCTAAAACTTATTATTTGCGTTATAACCTATTTTTCTTACCGCTTTTGTGATAAAATTATCGCTTTAGGATTTACTAACAACGCAGTTGAAAGGTAAGTTGCAATTTACCATAATGATCTGTCCTTCGGATTCCAGAATTAGTTTTTAAAAAGATATTTGTCAATGTTATGTATAAGTAGTTTATTTTACTATTATGAACTATATGTATCCTAATTATTTAATTAATAATAAATTTTTTAATAAACCCTCTTTAAAAACTGAGACAAAACTTTTAATTAAGTTGCTTTTATAAAATCTGAAAATTGTTCGTAAAAACTCAATTTCAGCAATCATATTTTATAGATATATTAGATATGTAAAAGAAATGAAGTGGATAATTTTCTTTATTTTGATAAGTTATATTTTGTACAATTTAATGTGTGTTTTAAAAAAGGGAAAAATTTACCTTGGGAAATTTTTTTCCCTCTCTCTATGAATTTTTACGCCCATTTTACGAATCATTACAATATAAGAATGTAACAAAATTATACAGCGTGTTAAGACAAAACTTTTTTCAATTTCAAAAGGTATTCAAGTTATAAAGAAATGATTAAAAATGAAAAAAAAACTAGAAATAAGTAATTCTTCTATTTTACAGGCAAATTTAACGTCTTTTTCACATAAAACAAGAGTATTTATTAAACAGTTTTAAAAAAAGTTAAATATAAATGAAATAAATGCAAACTTAGTTCGACAATATATGTGCTTTATTTAAAGAAAGAAAGTACTTATTAAAAATAGACATAAATTATTTAGGCCAGGAAAATACACTCTTTCTTTACATGAAAACTGTTGAAAATTGCTAGTTAAAAAAAATGTTTTACGTTTCAAAATATCCTGAGCTTTGTAATTTATGTGTGACATTACCTATTCCTGTAATTTTTATTTTATTTAGAATTTATTACAAATATATCAACATTTATGCTTGAAAATCTGGCATCGACTGCAACGTAGTTCAAATGAAAGCATTTTTAATTTAAAATTATTGTATCCGAATCAAACCTATTTTAGGCATTATTCAAACAGACATACTCGCTGAGAAAAATTTATAATCTTAATTTTCTTTTGATTTTTATATATCAGGGCAAACAGTAGAAGGATGTATAATTTCAAACTGTATAATTTGCTTGAGTATTTGCTTTAAGAGAAATCAGTCATTTAATTCCATCATATTGCTCTAGTGAAGGTCGTTTCACGAGAATTTATAAATAATTTTCTTATGCAATTATATTTTTTACTTTCGGAATACATAATGAATTGTAAATTAAGTTTTCATAATGTATATCTGTAATTTAAAAATTTCGACATTTGTGAGGTACAATATTATTTAAATACACTGTTCCGTGCTGTGCAATATAGCAATGAAAAAAAGTTTATCAAAGGGAATTAGATAAAATTTCCTAATTAATTTTTAAAATTATTTTTCTACTGTAATATATTGTTAATACGCGAATATTTTATATATCTTTTGCACCACACAGCTCTATTCATACCTAAATTCTTCATCTAAGTCAATTTTTAGTTATCTTTAAATATTGATATCGAAATTTATAATCTGCAAAAGTCTAAGCCATTTTATTCTGAAATCGAAGTTACAACATTTTAGAATATTCTGTCTGGACAGATTTGTAAGAAGGGCTAGACAAATAGTTATATATAATAAACAGAAC
>BMAV01015688.1:658913-669057 GCA_019973955.1 Trichonephila inaurata madagascariensis | reverse complement strand
TTCTAATTCGGGGTCGGTTTATGTCCACTCACATGTGTGACTGACTTGGTTTATATATATATATATATACTTCATGGCTTATTTGTATTTTGAAGTTACGGAGAACACCCGAACTTTAGAATCCATTTTTTCTTTATTTTGTTGTACTTCAACTTGAACACAGCATTTCAATCTTCAGTATAGTTGTATTTTGTGCTGAATTATTCAGTTCTGAGAGAGGATACAATAAATAATTTCGATAAAGTTTTTAAAAAAAAGTTGATGTTCAAATTAAAGTTTTTTTTTCTAAACTCTTTCTATATTGTATGTACTTAGATTAAATTTTCACTGTCCATTGATTTTAATTTTTTTGTAATAAAAGTAAATAGTTTTTTGTTTTATAAACATGTAGCAGGGATTTCATTAATACTTTTTTCTCACGTTTTTTTGGGAAAATTTTTAAAATTTTTTTCATTTTCCACGATTTTTTAAAGTTGTGGAACATATCCCCAAATTTATCATATGTCGCATGTACTTTTTTATATAATTTTTTTTTTTTTGCAGGGTTTTCCGAGGAACGTATATATCGTGTAAAAAAAGAGTTGGCTGTACATAAAAAGTAAAGAGGAAATAAGTGAAACGCTTATAAAAGTCGGCATATAACTGTTATTATTTCCCAACGATTCTTTAAAGATTTTTTTTAAACTGTGAATGGAACTATTTTCATTCGAGATTGAATTTTAATTTTACTTCTTATCAAAAAGACCAAATTCAAAACTCAACATCATTGAAAAAAATACCAAATTTATGACTCGACAAGAATTAAAAATAAAGAATTATTTTCGAAATTTTAAAAATATAAGAAAAAGAAACGGTTATACCCTACAGATTTCTCAGTGAGAGTTTAAATATAATTTTCTATGTGAAGTATTTTAAAAGCGTTAATTGTGTCTTAGTGGTTAAAACTTTGTTTCATGTTTTTTTTTTAAATATCTAATATTATTTAATATTAAAGAAGCAGGAGATTTAGAAAAACATAATTTTGCACGACTTTTGAACTGCAACATAATTAACCACTACTTTTGAAAACTTCGAGAATTACATCTCTCTTCAAAATCATAAGTTAAGTTTGTCAGGGGGTTTTATTTGAAAATATCTAAAATTGTGTGTGTGAATCCACAATAAATGCTGAAGAGTTTGCATTCCTATGCAAATAGCTTTTTATGCTATTGTTTACTTTTAATTTAAATATTAGAAAAAAAAAACAGATATTAAAAAAAAACAATTTAAAATTAATAACATATTAGTTCTCAAACTCCAAATCAAACTAAAAATAGTTTATGCAGTGAAGTACACACGGTTGGGTGGGGGTTCAACCCTCCTCCAAACACTAAGAGATTTTTAATTTTTAACATAGAAATTACACCTTGGTTTTTTTCGTCTACAAGTATATATTTTAGAATACAGCCCCCCTCTTTTATAATACAGATCTGTGTACGCCACTGACTTTTTCTCTGCAAAATGTAATTACTATTACAACACATATTAAGGGCTTAAACTCCCTTTTTCTATTATTTGTGCCTTTTTGAACATTTGATCATTCGTTTCAATGCTAAAAAAAATGGGAAAATGGAAAATAAAACTTACCGTGCTTGCCTGTCAGGAAATTCAGTGAAATGAATTGATTTATGGAGTCCTCACTACCTCCACAAAAAAAAAAAAAATTATCTTTTATTCTTAAAACATTGCCAAAAAATCTTAGCATCAAAGCAAAACAAAAAATGTTTCAAAAGTGAAAAATGGCTTAAAACGAAAGTACTTGTTCCTTTATTTAATGTATAAAAACTATTCCTAGATTAAAGCTACCATCATTTTTTGAATGCTTCTTTCTTTTAAAATTCCTTAGGTATTTTTTCAAAACTCGAGAGTTTTAATTAAGTTTTAGAAGCCTACTTTAAATACTTAAGCTGCTCTTTATTCTACTTTTAACTTTCCGACATGCACAAGTGATATATTAATCGAAAGATAATAATGCAAAGAATAAGATGAAATAAAACGATAGGTCTGTTATTTTGCGGGTACCAAGTCTTCTTAAATTTGCTTGCTTAATTTAGATTTTATACGTCAAATCTGTTGATGTGTCGATAAGTTGCTCCCTCTTCTTCCATGTAGGTGTTTTTTTTCCTGCAAATGAAAAAAGGTACATTTTCCATTAGAAAACTTTTAAGTTTTGCAAAATATTGTACTAAGGAGTATAAAATCATTTTGTGAAACTGAGGATAGAAAACAATACAATATTCACATAGATATAAAGAAAAACCTTCTAATATTCTTTTATTATGTTAGAATAAAAGTTTCAAAAAGTATTACAAAATAAAATTATCCTTTGTAAATAAAATTTCCAGTTTTTTAATGACTGGGATGAGTTTGATACTTGTGGTTACATAAACTTCAAAGAGAACCCAAATCCATTTTGCATACATAGTTATAATTTTTTTTTTCAATTTCTTATTTACTCATGGAACCCCTGGGTAGGCCTTGTTGAACCCAAGAGTTCTGTGGAATACAGTTTGAAGACCCCTGCTCTAAACTATGAAGTCTATTGCAAATAATTCACGCTTTTATTTGGAGTGGGGCATCAATCAATATTCTATTACCATAAACTGCCTAATCTTCTACAGTATTGCAACTCTTATTAGAAATAATGTAAGCGTTAAACTGCTGATTTCGTGAATTTTTAGCTTACTCTGCTAAGAATCTTACATTTTTAAGAAAAATATATAAGTATTCTAAACAGAAAGCGGAGAAAGAAAATAATTATAATATTACTTCTTTCCGCAGTGGCACGACAACCTAGGGCCACCTCAAGAAGCCTTTTCCAGGCCAGCCTTCTTCCTGCTAGTGTTCTCCAATTCCTAGCCCTCAAAACTAGAAGATCTTTTTCTAGGCCATCAGTCTAAGATTTGGCCTGCCCTTTCTCTTCGTGTGCCAATTGGTTGAGCATTGAAGACTTTTTTAGTGGTGCCGTATTCGTTCATTCTGATAACGTGATCTTCCCATTTAATTCGTTGTATTTTGATGAAGTTAACAATGGCAGATTCTTTATATGATCGATAAAGCTCTAAATTTGATCTTCTTCGCCATGTTCCATTTCCTGAATTCCTCCAAAAATGAATCTTAAAATCTTCCTTTCGTAGATACTTATCATGTTCTCATCTGTTCGAGACATGGACCAAGTTTCACATGCATAAGTTTTAATACTGATCTTAAAAGACTTTTATACAATAGAACCTTTGTTTTTCTTTTGATTAAATTTGATTTCATATATTTTCGTATTCTATAAAGACATCTATTAGCCATAGTAATTCTCTTTTGTATTTCAATAGTACAATCGTTTCTAGTGTTAATAATTTCGGAACCTAAATAAGTGGAACTGAATTATAATATTAGAAATTATATAAAAAAAATATTCATTGCTCTTTTTCATCAATTTGAAAATAATTTACAGTTCCATCTCCCCCTCACACACACAGAAAATTATGAAAAAACAATGTTTGACAAAGGCACTTTGGAACTATTATACCTTCAGAAAGTTTGAAAACATCACACGATGGTAGTGATACAGTGTATTCTTTTCGGTTACTTAAATTGCAATCCGTGAAATGGGCTTCATGATATGCATACATAAAATGGAATGTGGAGGTAATCCTAATTCCAAAATCCATTCTTCAGTTGTCACAGTTCTAGAAGAGAAACGGGTAATTTTGTTTTACTAACTGAAAAACTCTCCTTCTCCGGGAAAAAAAAAAGTTTGACTAATGATAGAAGGTGTTTGATACTTTTTTTCTCTATCTTGGAAACTAGTTTTAATCAGTTAGTTGAAGCAAAATGCCGTGAAAATCGTTGACAATTTTTTAGCTGACGAGACTATTTGCTAGAGTTTCTGTGAAGAGATCCGGAGAATTTTAGCTAGTTACGATTTCACAATTAAGTTTTTAAATAAACAACTCAGTTATAATTAATTTTAAGGGATACTATACTATATTTAATACTATATTTAATTAAATTTAGGATTTTTTTAATTAATTAAACTCGTCCCAAGCAGTTTTTCTCAGGATTCCGGAAGGTATTAATTTTCATTCTAGATTCCTCTAAAACAGAAAACGTACTTTTTACAAAAATTGCGTTGTACAATTTTTAAAATATACAAAATCCACGATCGATATGAAAGAATTGATTTTATATTGAAAGCAGCAGTTATATCAACGAGATGGAAATATATATAGCAAAAATATAGAAATTGTCAGGATATATATGTATATATCAGAAGTCAGAAAACTCATGTATCTTGCAGAATTGTGACTCTTCTGGATAACTGAAAATTCCTGTGAAAAGTTGAAAAAAAGAAAGATGTATGTTAAAAAAAAATCAATGCTTGGTT
This sequence comes from Trichonephila inaurata madagascariensis, assembly GCA_019973955.1. Classification (NCBI taxonomy): domain Eukaryota; kingdom Metazoa; phylum Arthropoda; class Arachnida; order Araneae; family Nephilidae; genus Trichonephila; species Trichonephila inaurata. Next base: position 664,637 of record BMAV01015688.1, on the reverse strand, counting down.
ATAAGCAAGAGAAATATAGGCGCTCGGTTCAAAAGAGCCGACAAAAATCAAATTCCTTTGCTATAAAATGCGGCCGGTATTTGCTGTTCAATAATTCTATGAGGTTTCATGTTACAGAAAAAGGTACTCACTATATATTCATCGTGATGTTGAATTTAAAAAGAGTTTTTTTTTTCCCTTTCTCTAAATTCTTATTTGGATATAAAATTCTAGAAGAAACATCAATTTTATTGGTCACCTAGATTTCTAGGTATGATCTTAATATAAACTACTAAATCACTGAAAAATTTGAAATAAATTTTTACTCAAAAGTTATATTTAGCTCTTAAAATTGGAACGCTTTTAACCCCGGAGATAGCATATCAATATAATGATCACAAAATGTATATATCCGTAGCAACTTATTAAACTTTATAATTTATAAAAAAAATATATTAATTTTTCATTACACAATTACACTAAATAAACAAAAACATAAACATTAAGACATCTCAATTTGTTTCCAAATGCTAGAATTTCAAAGCTTATCAATTCAGCAAATTCAAATGATGGTTGCCACGTAAAAATTTTAGAATGATGATATCACAAAGCGTAAATGAAAGCAGAAATTGATTATCAGCATTAATATTTCTAAATAAAGGAAATGATTCTGTATTTTTAAAAACATTTAAATGTATTTTTTATTTTACAATAGATCCATTTTTGTTACTATGAAAGTATTATCAACAGAAAAATAAATACTTCTTTTTCGTGCTTAATCGAATTAAGTAAAAATAATAGACAAGGATTGTGAAAAAAAATTGTTAAAAATAACATAACGTCTTAGCCCTATTCAAGTAAATGTAGATTAAAAATATTCTGGTAATTAATAGAATTGAAATAAAATTATAAAATAATTAATAAAAGTAAAAAAAGGAGGGTGCAGTATTTAGTTTTTAAAGTTTTTTTTTTTTTTTCTTCTCATAAAAAAGCTGAAGAAATTTGAAAAGGTCACTTTTCAAGTGAAACGTTTCAATAACAATGATTGATTGACAAACGATTCTTATTTTTTTTTAAATTTAAAAACATTTTCGTTAGCAGCATTTTTACATCATATAATCATTTTTTTTATCGTCACTATTTTTTTCTAACAAAGGTTTAATTAAAACTTGTTTTTTTTTATAAATTCGTGTAAATTACTTTCGTAAATATAAAAACATGTATATTATAAGAAGTAAAAATGTTGAAATTTTTGTCTTACTTTCGGATAAGATTTTTTAATAGTCTTCAGCAATTTCAGTTAACTTATCTCACAGTAAGCATTTCTATTGTTAGTAAATTATTTGATGCAATAGAGATTAAGGTAAGAGATTTATAATCAGCAAAAAATGAGTTATATTCGACAGAATATTTTCTAAAATTAATTCCTTTGCTTTTTACTTCATAACTTTGATTAAAAACAAAAACTCGCTGATTCAATTCTTTTTAACATGTTATTGTAATATAAGCATTGCGTTAAAAGTATTCCTCGTCTCTAGACGATAAAAATATGGAAAAGTTTTGAATATTGAAATAAAAAAGTATCTAATTTTTCTCGACATCTCTCTCTCAGCAAGTTATATTATAATCTTTATCAAACGTTTCTAGATGGTCTCGTTTAATTTTGCAATTTGATGCAGTTTTTGACACTTAAAGTATTTTTCAGAGACGGAAATTGTAATTTCATACACCAGAACGATATAAATATTTTTAATTCTCTTCGATAGTCTGGGTCTCAATATAAACAAAGTGTCGGAGGACTGTTAAAAAATATTCGGTGTTATATTTTACTGCTACTGTGCTTCCTCTAAAATCTTTTCTTACTGGAAAATAAAACCTTCAAGTCTTTTTGGAATACAAGCAAAATATAAACCCTACCCTAAGATATACCTCAATGAAAACCATGAACCAGAAAGATGTATTCAGTATATCCACTACATTACATGATGGATATTATTGAAATATATTAAATAATAATGTTTATGCTTAATTAAATATGAACTAAATAATATATTATCCTCATAATGATTTTTACATCTTATCTGATAAACATCTTACAGTTTACTCAAAAATAATTTGTTTAATACAGCGGATGTATTTAATTTGGACGTGGATTTTAAGAAATAATTCTTCAATAAAATTGATCCCAACTAGTTGTGAATGAAAAATATGAAATAGTAATAGTTTATTAAAATATATTGTTAGCGAGCTAATAGTAAAACCAAGGAAAAAGTGCAAATCTTTGTCACTGTTTTTTCAACATAAGATTATACAGTGATATTTTTTTATTACGGTATTGTGGGTTCACAACAATTAAAAATGAGAATTAAAATTTCATTGGACTGTGCATGCTTGAAATATCCCCAGACCTTTTATAAAATTATGAAGGATCTTTTTACCATGATTTTAGTTTAACCTCATTGGCCTTATGACATTTAAAGTAACTAAGCTTTTTGCTGTTGAGATAATTCGTATGTAAAAAAAATCCCTCGCACTTACTATTCCAGTGTGATAAGGAAAGATTCGTGTATGTACAATTTCTTTTGTTTGTATGATTCTTATTTTCCTAAATTTTAAAATAAAATAATTTCAAATTCTTGTAAAATTATATTTGGATTCCCTTTACATCTTTTTAGAGCTAAATAAAGTTTAAAATTGGTCGACTCATACTTTTGGATGAAAATATGCTTTTTTCCAAACTTTTTTCAACTACATTTCAGAAAGGCGATAGGTGATAAATGCTGTCAATGAAATGTTGGTTACTGTGACTCTTCACTTGACAAAATTAGGTTATTCTACCACAAAATCAATTGAAAAACACAATATTTAAGTTAAATTTCAAAACTTTTTAAGATTTTTATGAAAATTGTGCTTAACACACAAGTTATCCTAAACTCTATATGTCTGAAAAATGTGGTATTGACGTCTTACAACCTCTCTTAATTATATTGTTAATTAACATGTTGTGACCATGCTCGGAACATTTACTTTGAAAAAGTATATAAATGGATAATTTGCTTGGTATTTATATGGTCAGTAGCATTAGAAAATACGGATAGAATCGTTAAAAGAATATTATTACAAAAAGAAAGCTAGAACTTCTGTACAAGGACTGAGCTAGGACTTTTGAAATATATTATTTAGAAAAGGATTTATTATGTTTTAATATATTGGAGTCAAGAAATTTTTTAACAAACACCCGTTATAATTTCAATTTAACGTAACTCTGAAAAGTTTCATAAATCCCAGTTCAGTCCTTGTTTAGAAATCCTAGCTATTTACAGTCGGACCTCTGTATAACGAAGTCGCTAAATCCTGAAAAAAAGTTCGTTATATGGAAAATTCGCAAAACAGATGTTCATCTTTCAGTTTTCTTTATAAGCCACTTAAAAATATTTTAAATTCAAAAACACTATATATTAAAAAAAGTAATTATTCACATCTTTTTGTAAATTAATATATATTTATTTTATATATCTTACCTATAAAAAAATAAAGCAAAATTACAAGAAAAGTTTCTTGACACCTATATCCACTTCCTGAAGAATTAAATTTTTTCTTTGATGCTCAAGCATTTACATTTTGACATTTTCGACCTACTAGAAACGAGGTTACCAGTACGGCTGATCAGCACTACAAATGAACGGAGACTAGTTAAAGTACCCGGGGACACGAGACAACTCCATTGAGGGTGTAAGGGGATATCGAAGATGTTTCCAGTGAACTGGACAATGGTGGCTAAGGGTTGCACTTTTTGGATAAAACGCCTATAATTCTATTGTTCTCGGTGAGTAGGCACTTAATAAAATCAGTTCAAGATTTATGACTACCATAAGATGTGTTAAAAGAGAGAATAATTTGAAATGTCGAGAAATATTTAAAAATAGGGAGAGAAAAAGTTGAATCACAAGAGAAAAAAAGTTCTTTAAATAGAAAACACACTTCGCTAGTGGGAGGTTATTTTACGAAGAAAATCGTGAAATGTTCTTGGTTCTAAGAAAAAGTTCACTATATAGAAAAATTCGCAATATAGAGTTCCGTAATGTGGAGGTTCGACTGTATAGGCAAAATATTATTCTAATAGAAACATTTTTCATGAAAGGGGAATGTTTTGAAAAAATGTCATTCTTTCTTCATTTTTTGCCAAAATATTGCACATTTAAATTATTTTTTCTTGTAATGATATTAAAATATTTAATATGCATATTCTAATTCAACTGTCACTAAACATCAAAAAATTATTCATTTATACGCTTTTTTCAAAATCCCGATTCTGAACGAAGGCAGTCACAATATACCATATTTAATCGTTTGTCTACAGTCGACGATTTTACATTAACTGGAGATTTCAGTGAATAGATTCATTGGTCCTAACCCAGTGTTTCTCAAACTGTGGGGTGAGCCCCCTAGGGGGCGTGATAACCCTACAAGGGGGGCGCGAGTATATCTAAAAGCCGAAAACAAAAAATACATTTTTAAAAAAATTAATAATTTACTGAAAGGAAGCAAAACAAATACATTCTGACATCATAAAATACAGATTTACACTAAAATAATACACTTATAAATGTATCAGTACTGCACAATGTGTTTCATAATTAATTTAACAGTACTAAGCTAAGAACAAATTAAATAATTACCAGTGACCCTATGGGAATATATCAAAACTATATGTAAAATTTAATACTTTAACTTGATAATTTGTATGGTTTATAATTAAAGTCGTATTTTAGCTTTACGTGAAAGTATATTATTATTGAATTCAATACATTGTTATGGTATGGAGGGGGGCGCGATTAAAATTATGATTGAAAATTGGGTCGCAAGTATAGAAAGTTTGAGAAGCACTGTCCTAACCCAATAAACCTCAAACGTACAGCATTCCGAAAATAAACCCTGTAATGCATTTATCCTCTAGCGGCAAAAGAAATCATCGAAAAGTAATTCATAAACGGTCAGAGAAACCCATTCTGATCGGTAAGATGTTCTTTATTTGCTCGGGTGATTCCAGCGTTTATTTTCTATTTATCCTTGGACACTTAAGATAAGGAAATCCCTGAGGTAACAAGAACATGTGACAGCATATATAACTCAGAATTCTGTTCTGTATCTCGGCTACATTGATCGCACTTTCGAAGATCAATACTCGCAATGCACACCAGAGACTGAGAAGACCTCTGTATTACATTACGCAAATAGACAATAAAGGATAATGCAATAGAGAGAACTCTCACTATAACTCATTGATCCAGCATTAAATGAAAAATATGGATAGTAGTATTCGTCTCTAGTCTCATAAAGTATTAGGTTCCTATTTTTATTCGTTTGAAGGAAGAACATTTGAAAACAAAACTAGAATAGTATTTTTATTTTACCCTCTTGTCTCGATTTTTATTTTTATCCCATTGAGAATAACTAATTTTCTGCAATATTAAAAAAGACTTTCATATTAGTCATTTTTCAGAAATATTTCACATTTGTTAAAATGTTGAAATGTTTTAGATATTATTTTCAAAATAAGACAATTTATACGCTTTGGTTATCAACTTATGAATATAAATAGATGCTAATCGAATCTTCCGCCACAGCTTAAGGTATCTGACTACGTTCGGAACCATGATTTTAAAAAAGCGCGTATATGGATAATTTTCATGATATTTAGTGTCACCAGTGGCGCACAAAAAGGGGGTGTCCTAAGGGTCCTGG
>BMAV01015688.1:643574-655806 GCA_019973955.1 Trichonephila inaurata madagascariensis | reverse complement strand
TTTTTTTTTTTTTTTTTTTTTTTTTTTTTTTTTTTTTTTTTTTTTGTAGACTTGTTCTTGACGTGGAAACCTTTCGATTCCATTGTATATTACATATTCACACTGACATGGCACTACGGCCAGCTCTTTTAGAGTTTTCATAGAATAAAGCTCCCATGTAAGACATGCATACCTATGATCTGACCCCTCTCGAAGTCAAATATTTGAGGGTACGGAGTTCTACGACCTGGCATGGTGAATGACCAAAAATCTCTGAATTTTGATAAAAAAAAAAAAAAAAAAAAAACATCTTATTAAATAACATAATTTAATAATCGTATTATTATATAATTGTTTCATTATGTTATCTAAAGTTATAATTAAGGAATTATTAAAATTTTTACAATAAAATGCCATTAATTTTCTTGAACTTGAGAAGGATTTTAACCAAGTTATGATATCACGCAATAACCCTTTTATACGGGAATAATTTGCTCCAAATTTCATTTAATTTCTAGGACTCCTTCTAGATATGCTCTACTTCCCCTAGAACTTGCTACAATAAAACATAAAAATATATAGATTAGGATGATAATACTTGAAAACACTTTTATTGACTAGATTTAAAATAATAAGAAAATCCTTTTTAGTTTGTATTATTTGTAAAAAATTTTATAAATTCTGAGCCCACCACAAATAAAAATATATGAACATAATAGACCTTCTCTAAACAAAATTTCAGAAGTTAAATGGAAACAAATTTTCAAGTCCTTCTGTGACGTGTGGAAATTAGGGCAGTGGTGTAAGAATTCAAGAGCAGTTTTTGTTAACTAATGATTTAAAACTTTTATGTAAATTTAGAGATATTTTAATTCAAACAGAGATCAGTCTTTTGAAGGTTTGTACAATAACATTTTGAAAATACCAATGGTAATGACTGTGATTTTCTTTATATAGATTATGCTCTATAACTATTGATGCAATCCTCGTAAACCTCCACATGATCTCGAAATATATATGTCGGAAAAGATATTTCTTCAAAATAACTAAACTGCAATTACTGGTAATGCGTGATTGGCAATAGGGTCCAATTATATTATTATTAATATTAGCTCCAGTTTAAATTATTTAATGTAGCCCATTTATAGTTCTGGATTGCAAATGGGTATTTAATATTAAATATGACGGGGAAATATAATGTTAGAAGAAAAGCTAGACCACACACTTCCTCAAGGGCTTAAGCAAAGATAGGGCGTCGATTTTACTGATGTCTTTAAAACACTTGTAAATTTAATTATAGTAAAATTTATATTTATGTTTTGTTAATGTGTGTACTTTAAATTATAGTCACACACACACATACTCAAATAGATGTAAAAGAAACTTAGTTTCCTAGACATCTTAATGTTTCTATGTGTATATGCAACAACCAAAAGGATAAGCGGTAAAAGGTTACGAAAAATATGTTTTAATGTTTCATGAAAGAATTTACGGTCTGCATCAAAGGTACAGACAATAGAACTTGGAATGAAATCAAATTTTATTAAATAAATTGGGTATCATCCAGGTGAACTACATAACTATTTATGTACTAAAACGAATTTAACTCTCTCTAATTTGTACATGTTGACATTTATTTATTGCAAACTATACCAAAAATGATCTCGAAATTTCAATTAGAAAAATAAAAAGTAATTTACAAATATATACATATATATATATAATTATATATAATAGAGTTAGTTGAAACCAGTAAGGGATAAACTTGATGTAAATTTTTAGCAAATAAGGGATGATGTATTTACATCAGAATACATTCATAAATAAGCTTACGACAATTTTTAAAAAATTACCTAAAAGGCAGCTTTTAAAAGTGGGTTATGTCTTACCACAGATAAAGCAAAGGAGAATGAGACAGATAAATACTAGAACTTTAATCCAACTTTTATCTTTTATTGCGAATAGGCTCAGACTGAGTATTGCATTTGCCGTAAACACATGTCACAATTTTGTATTGGATACACATATTATCGTTGGATTGTATAGTTGTAGATATATTAAATTTTATACTTGAGCGAGACATCATAAGATAAATTTGTGTAATACTCGAAAAACTGTATTAGTTATGCACTCGGTTTCTAGTTGGATCTACACAAGTTAAATGAAAAACTTATAAGCGAATACATTTTAGTTTTGATGATGATGATTGTGGGGTTTTTTCTTGGCGCAAGAGCCGATTTCGGCTATACTGCGCCAAACATTTGTTGTCTGTGATTTGGACGTGAAAAGAAGAAAAGGAAAAATGGAATGACAAGAAAGAGGGTCGAAAATAGAGAAGGATCACTAGGGTACCCCGGGTTCGTGAAACCCGTGTTTACCAAAGACAGTAAATCCCTTGGGAAAAGGAAAAGTTCACTAGGGTACCTCGGGATTGTATAACACCCGTACTCACCTAAAGAAGGTGAGCCCCCTGAGGGGATTTTTAGTTTTGGGAAATGTGCTAATACTTTGGAAATCGCGGACACAAAAATGTACCGTCTTAGTTCAGTCGAGACCAAATTTATAGCTTTATGTGAAAGAGCCAAATATATTATTTGATATTAAAGAATCTTAAAAGAACTCATTTAATTGTGATTTTAAAAGTCTCAAATAATTCTGTAGTATAATTCAGTTTTCAAAAAATAATGTGTTGAAAGTAGTAAAACTAAAAACATGGACACAACACGCGCACACACACAGTAAATATAAATTTATTCAAAAATTATTAAATGATAATAGCCACTCGAATGAATGTGGTGTATGCTGTTTTTCCAGCTGTTTCTACCCCATTAGGAATATTATGGACTATAGGTGACTGTGTCTGCTGAAAAACAATGCACAACCTATCCCCTGAATCCAATCGCGCAATTCCTCATGAACTTCTTTGTCTGGTGGAGCTGCTTGTGCCGGATGCATTCTGGTGTCTTTATGACGAGTTTCCTTGCGATGATAAACATATCTACTATATCTTGTTTCCTCACCAACATAGAGTCTTGATTATTGCAAAATTTTCTTTAATTCCTTCTCAAATCATACTCAATTGAGTACGGGGCAGCTGCGCAGAGTTCAGCTGCGTCTACTCTGTGATTTGCATTTTTTTCGGTCCATTCCTCGGTTTTGTCTCATTTTCACAGATACGCAATGCATATTTAAAATACTAATTATGTTATACAATAAATATCAGTTTTCTTTGAACATATTAGATATTTTTTCTTGCAAGTTTAAGCAATTCTGAAAAAAAGTAGTTGAAATTTTTTCATCCATGTTATTTTGAAATTCAGTTGGAAGCAGTCAATATATTTGTAAAACGCGATTCTGTAGAAAACTTTTCCCGAGATTTTTCAAGCGTGATTTTCTGCGAGGTTTCCAGGTTCTCTCCCGAAAGATTTTTCCCTCTAAAATATTTAGAATTTTGAGAAAGAAACGGAAAACATCTGCTCTATTCACAAACCTGATAAAAAAATTAATATAACGGATGTGTGATTGTGTACGGAAAGACTATTTATTCGTTTTCGAAAACACGAGTAGAATTTTTTTTTACGGAAAGAATATGTATTTTTTTTTTCCGATATATAAAAATATATTTTTTAAAAAAAAAGCGTTTTTTTTTATATCAAACTCAATTCGATAAACATGGATCGATATAAAGTCAACAGAATGCCAAATTTTTCAAAATAATTAATGAAAATAGATATAATTGGGAAAATTCTTTGCTTTCGCCCCTTAAGTATCAAAAAGTTATTGTTTCAAGAAAGAAATTAATTTTTTATTGAAAAAAATAAAGCGAAATTAATATGAAGAAAAACCAATAAATGATTGTGTGAGAAGCATTCCAGGATATTTTTATTTAAATCAAATAAAATTGAACTTATTTGTTAATTCATGGAACTTAATTAAGTGATGCAATCACTCAAACATATATAAAAAAAGAAGGAAACAATTTGTTAGGCATTTTGTTGTTTTATCTAGCTATCTCTTTTACTTTTAAGGTATCCGACTACGTTCGGAACCGTGATATTAAAAAAGCGCATAAATGGATAATTTTCATGATATTTAGTGTCATTCAGACTAGAATACAGGCATAAAATTGTTTTATGGACATTTTGACAAAAAAAATTATTTAAATACAATATTTTGGCAAAAAATTAACTTATTCATATAAAATATATATATATATATAATAATAATAATAAAAATTCATAAAAATTCATAATTCATAAAAATTCATATTATTTTCAGAGTTACCACCAATAGAAATTATTATTGGCTTTTTTCTTAAAATTGCTCCCCTCTGTTGTCGTAAAATATGAATAAACCCACTTCTAAGTTATATATTTCAAAAATTCTAGTTGAGCCTCTGTTGGGAGGTCTGAGCTATATACAGGCAAAATATTATTATAATAGAAGCATTTTTCACAAAAAGAGAACATTTTGAAAAAAAGATTATTCTAAGTTAATTTTTTGCCAAAATATTGCATTTAAATAATTTTTTTATGTCAAAATGTCCTTAAAACAATTTTATACATGCATTCTAATCTAAGTGACACTAAATATCATGAAAATTATCCATTTATGCGCGTTTGCAAAATCACGGTTCCGAACGTAGTCGGATACCTTAAACTCAAATTTTTCCTTCATATGTTTCTCTTTTTTCCTTTTTAAGATTAAAGTTACGGTGTTACAAGAAATGGACAAAACAAAACATTTAATTCTTGAAAATGCGAATTAAATATTTATAGAATTAAAGTCAAAATTCTCAACAGAAAAAGTGACCGCGTTAGCCTAGTGGTTAAAGAAACGAACTCGTGGTCGGTATGTAATGAGTTCGAACCCAGTACCACTGAAGATCACATGTCTAGGCTCAAACGGCCTTCCGATGATGTGGAAGTCAGGAGAGAGGGGTGCGAGTTACTTGTCGTCCTCGTCACTTGACCATGGTTCAAAATTGCGAGATCCGTCCCCAAAAGTCTTCGAATAGCTGAATAGCATGACGAAAATGTTCACTAAGGAGATAAATGTGTTGGAATTATTTACAGAAAGATTGTGTTTTTCCTTAACACCTTAACTGTTTTGACCGTACGGGCTACCGAAAGTTGGCCACAACCAGTTTGCTCGTATGCTATACCAGTACTGATATATTTTCTTCTTTCTATCTTTGATTTGCACATATTTGTAATTCTTATAGAGAGATTGTATTAGTGCTAGTGCTTTTAAGAAATGCAGTTTGCCCATGGTACTAAAATGCTGCTTATCCGGGATTTTCTTTGTGCTGGCGGGAATTTTTCATCGAAGGCAGGAATTTTGATTCTTGAAAATATTCGATAAAGAACAAGGATTGGCAAGGCAATGGGCCATTTGTTGCTTTAGAAGAAATGAAAATGGAATTCAGTCCCCATTGCAATGTAAGAGTTAGTATTACATTATGCTTCAAATTGTGTGTGCATAGAAAATTCTCAACCGTTTGAAAAAGAGGTCGAACATGAAATTATTTTGTAAGTATGAGAAGAGATAAGAGAATAAGGTATATGAAACGTTCTTCATAACATGCAGAGCGTATTTATAAAAAGCAGACATTTAGAGGTTTTTGTGTTTCACAATTATAAAATAAAAAGTAATATAAAAATTTTAAAATTAAAAAAAAAATTCTTCCATATTTTGGTACTGTGTGTTAAGTATTGTGCTTAGTTATATGCAGTAAAAAAAATGTGCTTATTTTAGAACTTTTTGAGCAAAAAAAATTAATCGCTTAGCGTTAATAATATTGTTAAGTTTGTGGGGCTATTATTTCATACCAAACGATAATGGAAATTCCGCGTACTCTCTCAGCACCACACAAATTTAATCTTTAAAAATATTTATAGCATTTATCATGTTGATTCAAATGAAATAATTTTTGATGCTGATTCACGAACTAATGATTATTATCACTTTAACCTTTATTTTCATTTTTACTTAATTAAATATTTCGCTAAGTGCAGCTATCTTATCTCTCTCCAGTCGGATAAAATTCATTACACCAGTGCAAATTTGATATATATGCAGTAACTGTAACCATAGAAATTGCTTCCACTTCAAAACTGCTTCAGACCCACTTAAGAATAATATATAAACAAAATGGGATTTTCATCCAGAAATAAAGGTCAATCTTTCAAGTGCAAAAGAGTGCTCCATAAAGTCAGCAGTTTAGACACTAAGATTACATAATGGCTTACGCAGATGGAAATCAAATAGGGTAGGAGTTGATTGACCCATTGAAATCTCACTAACCTTGTAAGTTTCTTGACGGAAGCGATAGATTCTAATTTTTAACAGCTATCAGCACCATCCAACTGAAGCTGTTTGCTTGTGTTCTTTACAAAGGAAAACATTTTGATAGACTGTAAATACTAGAGATAACACTTTGTTATCCTGCGAACGTACACAATCTGCGCTTCCTTTTCTAATTTTTTAATTTTTATTTTAGGACCATTTTCGGAGAAGAGCTGGGATCAGGAAGAGATTCTTGATAATTAACCCTTGTCTTCGCTTGCAATCTGTTTTCTGCATCGGCCTTCAAATCGTCTGAAGGTATCAATAAACAAATCAACAAGGTCAGTTCTATATTGATCATTTCGAATAACATAGTAACTCCAAATCTTCAAGCGACCGGTGGGTCGCTTGTGGATTTGGATGCACGGAACCAAAAGACATTTTAATAAAATCAACGCCTTTATTTTACGTATCAATTTACTATCAAATTTTAACTTAAGCAAAGAGAGCGGTCAACTGAACCTCTTAAGCGGTCAATATTTTTGGCCAAAATGTTCCAAAAAATTGTACGTGGCTTCGGTAGCCGAGTGGTCAAGGTATCGGATCGTGGCTGGTCTTGTCACGAGTTTGAGCCCAGTACCCCTAAAGACCCCCCGTGTAGGGGCGCGATGCACGTTAAATCTGTCGAGAGCTCAAACATCCTCCTGCTGGTGTGGCAGTTAGGAGAGGGGATGCCAGCTCAGATGTCGTCCACGTCACTTGACCATGGTTCAAAATTACGTGGTGCGTTGCCAAAAGCCCAAGAGTAGCTGAACAGTGCGACGTTAATATTCACTCACTCACCCGAAAAATTGTACATTTTTTTTATTGCATATAACTAAGCACAATAACACAAAATGCGAAAAAGGAAGAATTTTATTTTAATTTTCAATTTGAAAGTTTTCACACTATTTTTTATTTTGTAATTGTGTGTGTGTTGAACACAAAAACCCCTAAATGTTTGCTTTTTATAAGTATTCTCTGTATTATTAATAGGAATAGCAAATAGGTCCCGTTACAAGTTTATCTTAAAGAAAGAGGTTGGTTCATAAATACGAACGTTGTCAACTATTAGGGGAACTTATTATAAAGATGCACAGATATTGTTTCTTTTGAAACAATCTTATAAGTTTTATAGCCTTTCTTAATAATAGAAAATATTTAATTTAACTTTCCTTGTTCTACGGGCTTAGTAGGTTACAGAACAAAATCAGGAGCTTTATGGAAGGTCCAATTCTACAAATAACTGTTGTGCAGAATAATGAGGTCTGTGCTGTTGGTAATTGGAGCCTGTCTTTTAAATCATTTCATGGAGTGGTGTGGGAATGGGGTAGATGAAATATCAACTTAGGTATCACTTTCGTTATTTGACTGACTCGAAATTACGATTTAATTTGATTTATACCTCTAACTCTGAAGCAACTCGAAGGTTAGTGGCAGTTGACCTCGTAATTCTGAGCCACTCTCAAATGACGAGGATACCCCTGAGAGATCTGACATCCCATCTCCAAATTTCCACAACACACCAACGGGAGAACTTTGCCACCTCCTATTAAGCGGCTGGTCTTCAGTAGCACTTGGTTGTAAACCTGTGACTCGACAATTCCGGCCACAAGTTCGTGACCATGACCACTCGGCTACCGCGGACACGTCTATAAGGTGAGTAGCATATTGATCTATTCTAAAGTGACGTTAGTCAAAGTTAGTGAATGAATATTAACGTCGCACTGTTCAGCTACACGAAGGCTTTGAGCGACGGACCACGTAATTTTGAACCATGGTCAAGTGATGTGGATGACACCTGAGCTGGCACCCCCTTTCTCCTAACTACCACACCAACGGGAGGACGTTTCAGCTCTCGACAGATTTAACGTGCATCTCTGCCCTACACGGCGGGTCTTTAGTGGTACTGGGCTCGAACTCATGACATTCCTGCCATAATCCAATGCCTTGACCACTGGGCTACCGCAGCCCGTTATATAGTCAAAAGAAAGACACATCCTCCCAAAGATTATACTGTCCAAGGACTTTTAATAACGAATTATAGAGAAGAATGTGGGCTCTATTAAACGACGCCTAAAACTTCTTACGATCCATTACTTTATGATCATCGACTCCATGGGGGGATCTAATGTAAAATAACCATTACTCATCCCGAAATATTACTGTGTTTTTTCCAAGAAAAAACTAGAATATATTGTAGGGGAAAGTCAATAAAAATAACCTTTTCATTCTATTAAAGATTGTGCGATTGATAGTGTGTGTCGATCAGTTATACAACAGCTAAGTATAATAATCAATTCATAAATAAGTAAATTGTATTAATTGATTTAATGAATTTATAGTAATAGAGTGAGAGAATACGGAAAAGTAAAAATAAAAAAATTCAGTAAAATGTAGTTCCGTATTAACTTCCAGTCTTAAAAGTTACTCTTATATATACATTTCCGTACTTTTCTGACTAGTTATATTTAGGTTTATAACTGCTTGTGTATAATAAAATGATAAAAAAAAAATGACATACAAAAAAGGAAAATTTACTCTGTCACACATAATATTTTTCTGGTAAAATATAATTTCTAGGCTTAGAAAACATCGTTAAAAATAATCAAAATGTTTCGAAAATTGGTTCAAATACCAAAAATGCCATTAATATTAAATGTAAAAAGCAAACATTCCTAAAAAAAATTATATCGATTTGCAAAAAATGCTTTAAAGGGAATGACTGGGTTTTTTTTTTTTTTTTTGTCTAAGAAATGATATCTTTAAATATTCTGAATACTTTATGAAAACATTAAGAGAATTTTAAACAAAATTTTTATAAAATCATTTTAATTCCTACATTTTTAAAAACAGGCTGATTTTTAAATTTTTTTTTCCAAGGAAAAGATCAGAAAAATGAATTTTGAATTTAGTTTTCTTTATTAACAAACAGAACAAGAAATAATATCAGTATCCAAACAGAAAAATCTATCGTTTCACATTTCTTAAATAATAACTTTGATCATGTTAATTAATTTGTAATGTTGATCCATTATTTTTCAAAAACAACAAAAAAAATTATTTTAACGAAACACTCTATAAAATATGAATCTAAAAGAGTGAATTATTCTATCTAATTTTCATTTAGAATTCGAAAAAATCGAATAACTGAAAGATTTGTGTATAAATCAAGTGCGTAGTATATGTCACTGATTAAAACAGCTTTTTTCCACTTGAATAAAATCCTTAATGCATGTGCAGGAAATACAGACCATATCTCAAACATGGTACTAAGTTAAGTAAAATCGTATAATGTAAGTGTGTGTGTTCTTAATGATATAAAATTGTTTTTTTCATGCGTTAAGAGGGTAATTTACGAAAATGAAAATACACTTTTTCGGCAATTTGTTAATAGAATCTTAGTGATGTGTACATTTTGTATACTTTCTAAATAAAAAGGTTTAGCTGGGAAGAAAAAGGCATTGGTTTATCACATTCGGATGCTAAGCGATTTTATTGTAATAATAACGTAAAGTTGTAATCCGAATATAAAGAACATTCAGAATTTTTCTTATAGAAGTGATTTTTTATAAAAAATTCGCTGTTAAGAGAGATAGATTTTTAATCGATAACTCTATTAAGTTCTGTAATATATATAAAAATCCTAATTCTGATTAAGATTTCACATTTTTAATTTTTATTATCAAATATCTCAATAAATTAACAGAAATTTTGACGGATTTTTTAGTTTTTAATGATATTCTTTACTCATAATTGCGTGTACCATTGAATATGAAGCGTTATTGTTATTTTCATTCGTGTTCGCCTATCAATAAACGTACATTTTTATCGTTATGCATTTCCGCATTAACCTAAATAAACAACGAAAAAATTGAACTGACCACACACAATACAACAGCTGATTAAGATGACCAGCCTGGAAAATCCGTGTTTTAGAGAAAATGGTTCCAGTAAATATTGCGTTAAATGTAAACATGGCGCAAAAATAAATAAATAAAGCAATCTGAAGTATGTCATGCTTAATCATAACATAACGTGTTGAAAATTCAGCATTATTGACATGAAATGCGATTTATTACCCACTCGAAAATTTATAATTATTTGACTATTTTTATTGGAACTAACGTATATTGTGTGGGGTATATGAAAATCCTGAGTCAATTAGATATTTTTCAAATAAGTAATTATTTGTGGAATCATTTATTACCATAAATCAAGAGCTTACAACTAATTGCGATAAAAATTTTAAGTAAAATTTTTATCAAAATTAGAGCCATTTCCTTACTTTAAAGAGATAAGTTTGCAAGCCTTTGTTTTTCACATTGTAACTCTTAATTGATTGGCTGATTTCTATCGCTTTGGAATCACACAGCGGTCGTTACCACTTTTATTCAGAGTAAATCGTTGGAATAATTTCTTCTGAGCCCCATTATCATGAGTTTAATTTTTATTTATTTATTTGAAGGCAATTCAGAACAGAATATTCGTTACAATTTTAATAAATGTTGTCTTTTTTCTTATTTTAAGTCATTCGATGCTTATTTTATGTAATTACAAATTTTTGTAGTGTGACTTATTCGATTAGAAGGAACAAAAATATCTAAAAGAAATATGAAATATATATATTTAAAATCGAGTTAAAATCTATTTCTTTATTCTGTATGTTGTTTATATGCAAAGAAACTTATAGTTTGTGGACAATAAGCTGGTTCGTTGCCTTTAGCGGCTTTGGGTGAATATTACTTTAGTTTTTCGAAGTTACTGGCTTCGATGTGCTGTATTAATAAACATACAAACAAAATAACTGGAAAAAAAAAATATATATATTATGGAATTTTGCATGAGAGTTTCGAAAATTCTAAGACAGCAGTAAAATATTGACTTACCTTTGACCGGATTAGTTAATATTTAGAGCTAGAAAAGGGGTGAACTCTCTCAGTAACAAATCTTTGAATTAACAAGAGTCAAATGTTACAACTCTTACGTTAATAAACATTTTAATCAATTGCCGTTTTTTAAGTGTTTTCACAGTTTCACTCAAAAACTTTTTAGCGTTTCTTAATAAAGCATGTAAATAACTTGAATAAAGTATTTGTCTCGGAAGCACATTTATGAACTTGATTTCGTGACTAGAAAAAATATCCATGTGCAAGAATTCAAAGAAACATATTGTAAAAATATCCTAAATGTTAATGAAATTCAATTTTTGATGTTATTTTTATTTCATCTACGACTCTTTTTTCCTCCCTGTATTTTTGCCTTCTAGTTTCTTGAGATTTGTGCTGAAATAATCATTTATAATGAGTGCAAAGCTTTGATTCACTATTTTCTTAAATTCTTAATGAAGAAATATACATAAAAACTTCTTTAAACTGATTAGCAGTTATATTGCTATTGAATTGCAATAAAGAAATAAAAACATGATTGCATTATCATGAAAAAAATATTTTGCAATTTAATACACTGACAGTTAGTGTTAGTGGATATAAAGGTATGTAATAATCAGTAAATGAAACAAGAAATATTTTGTACAAAAAATATCATGTTTCAAATACATTTACATATTTCCTCGCAAATAGCCATACAAGTATTATATGTTTATGCAACTGCTTTTATTTTGATCTCAGTTATGTTGCAAATATTCTTAGCCTTTCAGTACATTCAGAGCAATATGTTTCAACCTTTGGATGTAACGTTACTCTTTCACACAACCAAGTGATTCTTCGCAGAATGGTATAAAATAGTCTCACAGAAAGGGATATTAAATTATTTCAATTTATATTATTGACACGTATATACATATAAACGATTAATAAACTCTAACTTGTATATAAAACTATTTTTGAATTTATGTATCCCCTAAGTCTAGAATTCCCGTTGAGATGCTCGTTCTTTCTCCCTATAACATATGAAAATTGATTTT
>BMAV01015688.1:618988-643174 GCA_019973955.1 Trichonephila inaurata madagascariensis | reverse complement strand
TAAAATCATTTTAATTCCTACATTTTTAAAAACAGGCTGATTTTTAAATTTTTTTTTCCAAGGAAAAGATCAGAAAAATGAATTTTGAATTTAGTTTTCTTTATTAACAAACAGAACAAGAAATAATATCAGTATCCAAACAGAAAAATCTATCGTTTCACATTTCTTAAATAATAACTTTGATCATGTTAATTAATTTGTAATGTTGATCCATTATTTTTCAAAAACAACAAAAAAAATTATTTTAACGAAACACTCTATAAAATATGAATCTAAAAGAGTGAATTATTCTATCTAATTTTCATTTAGAATTCGAAAAAATCGAATAACTGAAAGATTTGTGTATAAATCAAGTGCGTAGTATATGTCACTGATTAAAACAGCTTTTTTCCACTTGAATAAAATCCTTAATGCATGTGCAGGAAATACAGACCATATCTCAAACATGGTACTAAGTTAAGTAAAATCGTATAATGTAAGTGTGTGTGTTCTTAATGATATAAAATTATTTTTTTCATGCGTTAAGAGGGTAATTTACGAAAATGAAAATACACTTTTTCGGCAATTTGTTAATAGAATCTTAGTGATGCGTACATTTTGTATACTTTCTAAATAAAAAGGTTTAGCTGGGAAGAAAAAGGCATTGGTTTATCACATTCGGATGCTAAGCGATTTTATTGTAATAATAACGCGTAAAGTTGTAATCCGAATATAAAGAACATTCAGAATTTTTCTTATAGAAGT
The DNA here is from genome assembly GCA_019973955.1 of Trichonephila inaurata madagascariensis. Lineage (NCBI taxonomy): Eukaryota > Metazoa > Arthropoda > Arachnida > Araneae > Nephilidae > Trichonephila > Trichonephila inaurata. Next base: position 642,430 of record BMAV01015688.1, on the reverse strand, counting down.
GATTTTTTATAAAAAATTCGCTGTTAAGAGAGATAGATTTTTAATCGATAACTCTATTAAGTTCTGTAATATATATAAAAATCCTAATTCTGATTAAGATTTCACATTTTTAATTTTTATTATCAAATATCTCAATAAATTAACAGAAATTTTGACGGATTTTTTAGTTTTTAATGATATTCTTTACTCATAATTGCGTGTACCATTGAATATGAAGCGTTATTGTTATTTTCATTCGTGTTCGCCTATCAATAAACGTACATTTTTATCGTTATGCATTTCCGCATCAACCTAAATAAACAACGAAAAAATTGAACTGACCACACACAATACAACAGCTGATTAAGATGACCAGCCTGGAAAATCCGTGTTTTAGAGAAAATGGTTCCAGTAAATATTGCGTTAAATGTAAACATGGCGCAAAAATAAATAAATAAAGCAATCTGAAGTATGTCATGCTTAATCATAACATAACGTGTTGAAAATTCAGCATTATTGACATGAAATGCGATTTATTACCCACTCGAAAATTTATAATTATTTGACTATTTTTATTGGAACTAACGTATATTGTGTGGGGTATATGAAAATCCTGAGTCAATTAGATATTTTTCAAATAAGTAATTATTTGTGGAATCATTTATTACCATAAATCAAGAGCTTACAACTAATTGCGATAAAAATTTTAAGTAAAATTTTTATCAAAATTAGAGCCATTTCCTTACTTTAAAGAGATAAGTTTGCAAGCCTTTGTTTTTCACATTGTAACTCTTAATTGATTGGCTGATTTCTATCGCTTTGGAATCACACAGCGGTCGTTACCACTTTTATTCAGAGTAAATCGTTGGAATAATTTCTTCTGAGTCCCATTATCATGAGTTTAATTTTTATTTATTTATTTGAAGGCAATTCAGAACAGAATATTTGTTACAATTTTAATAAATGTTGTCTTTTTTCTTATTTTAAGTCATTCGATGCTTATTTTATGTAATTACAAATTTTTGTAGTGTGACTTATTCGATTAGAAGAAACAAAAATATCTAAAAGAAATATGAAATATATATATTTAAAATCGAGTTAAAATCTATTTCTTTATTCTGTATGTTGTTTATATGCAAAGAAACTTATAGTTTGTGGACAATAAGCTGGTTCGTTGCCTTTAGCGGCTTTGGGTGAATATTACTTTAGTTTTTCGAAGTTACTGGCTTCGATGTGCTGTATTAATAAACATACAAACAAAATAACTGGAAAAAAAAAATATATATATTATGGAATTTTGCATGAGAGTTTCGAAAATTCTAAGACAGCAGTAAAATATTGACTTACCTTTGACCGGATTAGTTAATATTTAGAGCTAGAAAAGGGGTGAACTCTCTCAGTAACAAATCTTTGAATTAACAAGAGTCAAATGTTACAACTCTTACGTTAATAAACATTTTAATCAATTGCCGTTTTTTAAGTGTTTTCAGTTTCATTCAAAAACTTTTTAGCGTTTCTTAATAAAGCATGTAAATAACTTGAATAAAGTATTTGTCTCGGAAGCACATTTATGAACTTGATTTCGTGACTAGAAAAAATATCCATGTGCAAGAATTCAAAGAAACATATTGTAAAAATATCCTAAATGTTAATGAAATTCAATTTTTGATGTTATTTTTATTTCATCTACGACTCTTTTTTCCTCCCTGTATTTTTGCCTTCTAGTTTCTTGAGATTTGTGCTGAAATAATCATTTATAATGAGTGCAAAGCTTTGATTCACTATTTTCTTAAATTCTTAATGAAGAAATATACATAAAAACTTCTTTAAACTGATTAGCAGTTATATTGCTATTGAATTTCAATAAAGAAACAAAAACATGATTTGATTGCATTATCATGAAAAAAATATTTTGCAATTTAATACACTGACAGTTAGTGTTAGTGGATATAAAGGTATGTAATAATCAGTAAATGAAACAAGAAATATTTTGTACAAAAAATATCATGTTTCAAATACATTTACATATTTCCTCGCAAATAGCCATACAAGTATTATATGTTTATGCAACTGCTTTTATTTTGATCTCAGTTATGTTGCAAATATTCTTAGCCTTTCAGTACATTCAAAGCAATATGTTTCAACCTTTGGATGTAACGTTACTCTTTCACACAACCAAGTGATTCTTCGCAGAATGGTATAAAATAGTCTCACAGAAAGGGATATTAAATTATTTCAATTTATATTATTGACACGTATATACATATAAACGATTAATAAACTCTAACTTGTATATAAAACTATTTTTGAATTTATGTATCCCCTAAGTCTAGAATTCCCGTTGAGATGCTCGTTCTTTCTCCCTATAACATATGAAAATTGATTTTCAAATGTGCCTGTGTGAAGGGACATAAAACATAAATTTTTCTATTCTGCTTACTTATATTCATTTTATTATTTTTCTGATGTGACAAAACAAATATGCTTGCAAATATTCTCTCTCTCTCTATCTCTCTCTATCTCTATCTCTCTCTCTCTCTCTATCTCTCTCTCTATCTCTCTCTCTCTCTCTCTCTCTATATATATATATATATATATATAACGGATCTCATTGAACAGTGCTTTAAATTTTCTGGTAAATTCATGCACATAATAGTTATTAATTATCTGAGAAATATATTTAAAAACAGTGCAACTTATGAGGTTTAATTATTCAAATTTAATTTGTAAACATTAAACAAAACATATTTGTTACTCCAAATGTAGATTAATAATCGCAATGAAAATAAAAACACATTGTAAAAAATCATCTTATCTTACATAAGAAAGACGTTCGGTGAAGTTGAATTAGCTAAATGTTGTTGTTTGTGCATTGCATACAAAAATTTAGTCCTGATGTTCTATTTTTTTAAAAATATCTTATAATCTGTAAAAAAAATAATTATTTGAACATTAGGAAATTTGCATGATGTAGTTTTACACAATAGTTGCGTAACAGAAATATTTATCTCTTCAAATAATAATGTTTTTGTCTAAAAGTAAATTTAGATACAAGACATTCAAATATATTATGCTCATTCATAAAAAATATTATTCGTATAAAATAGTTTTAGTCTTTAAGAGTTTGAATGCATAACTTTATTTCTTTTATTATGATAGAAAATACAAAATATTCACCATAAATATTTTTAATCTCTTAATTTATTTACCCCATAATAAACACATATACACTTTAAAGATAACATTTCAAAAAAGCCATTTTTTTCCTTGTAGGCCAAGTTTAACAAATAATACAGAATGTTCAAATACGAAGACAAAATCCATAATTCGCGATAGGGGTTGTAATAGAAGCCTTTTTTCAATTAATACTCGGAAGAAAAAACATCTCATTTCCGCGTAAATGTGTTGCAAAATATTTGTAACATCTTTAAAAAAAAGGTTTAAATTACTTGCTCTAACAGAAAGGACAAACATCCTGACTATCGAATTATATATGGCAGTGAATGAATTTCTCTGTCAGGTTATCTAATATAACATGCTAAGTTACTTAAAACAAGGTTGTACTTAATCTATCTTGTGAGTAAATGTTAACCACCACACTCTCCAAAAAAAGAAGATAGACATTTTGCCATGACCCCGGGTTATCATGGTTGATGTCAAACGTTTTGACCGTTAACCTGCCACGTAGACAATCCATCTTCCCCCTAAGCTGTCAGCAAAAATAGGATAATATATGCAACGAAATTAAAATTTGTTTCGATAAAAAATTTCAATTGTTATAAAATATATTTAAGAAATTTCAATAGAATTAATGAGCTGTAAACTGGTTAACAAGAACTTGTTGATTTTAATCAGCGTTGCATTAGATTAGGAGTTCTTATAATTCGTTTTTTATACCCTTTTACTAATGAAGGGAATATAAGGCCATTTTACATAGCATTAATTTATATGCATGTAACATCAGGGCCGGTGGGGAGATTTTACTTATTTATGTGTAAATGTTGAGGAGATCTATTTCCAGCTCTTGAACGAAGGAAGCATGATTGGTTGCGGGAAGTTTTTATTTCTTCTTTGAGTCATTTATACGATTAACAACAAACACATAATTAACAGCGATTAAAGCAGTCACATAGCAGTTACAAAAAGCAGCAACAACTTTTCACAGGACGAAGACAAAGACAAAGAGACAAAAGAGAAAGAGCTTTCAGAGTTTTGGCTATTTATATGATTCGGCAACAGGAAACTTGTATCCTCTTGGCTTCCTCCTATTTAGGCTTTGATTGGTGGAAAGCTAGCGTTCAATAGTTTTTCTGATGTAATTTTACTTTTAAAAAATCCAAGCTGTTAACTTTCAATATACGATTACGATTCAATCCCGTCAGGCGGGAAAGAACTAATTATTTATGCGCGAGTCCTGAAGGCCAGGATCATTACAAATTAAAAGTTATTTAGAGAAAATAAGGGAATTGCTACATGTATAAAGTAAAATTATTATGAAAAGTAGTTAGTTGTAAGGAAAAAGAGGTTGTGGTGTGGTAAAAATATATTTTGTGTGGATGCTAACGATTAATGTTAAGGAATGAGATCCAACTTCGGAACATTTTTTGTGACAGAAAAACACCCCATTATTGATATCATAATTTGACTTCACTTGCATACAGGAAACAATACTTTGTAATATTACTCATTTCTGCTTGAATCATCCCATTTTCTCATATATAAATACATCTTTGGCTTGGTTTTATGTCTTATGCTGCGATGCCAAAGAAAAATTTTAATTTTTTTACATTAAAAAGTAAAATTTTACGTATATGGAATGTTTTTTTAATTTTAGGTTATGCATAATAAGCACATATGCGTGTTATAAAGTTTTTCAAGTGGCCATGTGATTAGGACATTATAAAAGTAATATGTACTCTTTTATCTTAGAACTATAATAACGATAAATAAATAATAAAAATTTTAAATATGCTCTTTACAGAAGTAATTTTGAATACAAATATGTGTCAAATTTCACTTTGGAAACTGTAGAGTGCTTTGAATAAGGGTAGTAAACCGCAGAAAAGTGTTCTTGAAGATACAAAAACAATTTACTTAATACATTTATGAGAGATGAAAATGGAATAACTCATTGGATAACACTAAAAATAATTTGAATGAGAAGGTCTTTTAACCAATCTCATGGACCTCTCTTTTAAGAACTCTTACATTGTCTACGACGCAAAGAACTTCGGGTTATACATCTTGTAATTCTAAACCATGATTGATGATGATCTCTGTTCAACAAGAAATAACACTTGGAGAAAACTCTGGAACATCTGGACCCTCATAAGTTTCAGATCTTACCATATTCCAGAAAATAGAGAAAAAGAGAATAAATTCCAATTTTCAAAAATGGGAACTTTGTAATTGTCCATTATTTTAACCCTGAAACTGTCTGTGATAATTTTTTTCTTCTCAAAAGTAGAGATATTTTTGAAGTTATTCCAATATTCACGATTTGACTTTCTTTTCTTTCAATTTGTCGGACACAAACAGAAGTTAATCAAATATACAAAACAATTTATTTTATTTAAGTTAATATAAAATATTCTTTCTTTTTGGTTACTATTTTCCTTAACTCAGTTAAAAAAAATAAAAGAAATAAGATAGCAAAACAGAAAAGATATTTTGAATTGATATTCACTCTTTTGAATTAATTATTTTTACTACTAATCACCCTTTAGTTCTGGATTTTGGAATACATAACAAAGGACAGAGAAAACTAATACTCAATAATAATAGCAGAAACGATCAATATGCTTCCTTTACATGTCTCTCACTCTTGCAATTTTGATCTCTTTGTGTGTCGAATCATAATTTAAAAAATAAGAATAAATACAATAAAGCAAAGAATCGAACCTAAAACCACAATAAGAAAAACAGCTCAAGTATGAATATTCTGTGCACTTTTTAAAACTTTTTTCACATGGCTCAAATGGCGTTGAAGTTATGGAGTTCCGGTCCTAAAAGGGGCGTACCTAGATATCAGAACTGTTGTTGTTTCTAATGCCAACTGTCTGACGTAGTCAGATCGAGAACCACGAAATTCATCGTGGCAAGGAGCTGGAAGTACGCTTGTCGTTGGCCTCGCGCACCATACAGGTACTAGCTACGTACTAGCTCGGCGAAATTCCCCGAAGGGATGATAGATGGTGCCCCCACCTATCTCCACCTCACCAATTTAGGCATGGAACTGAAGGGGAGGGAAAAATTCTCCTGTTCCTTGCACTCGTAATTCAGCTCACAAGACTTTCAGACTCACTGTTTTAACGAGCACGTACTCTGTGTGTACTCGGAGGGTATTTGGTGGCATCGGGCATCGAACCCAGGCTTTCTGGTCTGGAGTCCGATGCTCTAACCACTCGGCTATCCACGGCCCACATACCGACATCAGAACTAATAAATAAATCAACAAAGGATTTGGATTGCCTAAATACAGGCAGAGAAAATATATGAAAAAGAAAAATATAAACAAGCTACGTATTTTGTTTGATAAATCTGTTATGCGCAACCTCACAGCTCATCTTGGTCATGTGGGAAAAAATGCAACACGTATGACACTTTGACACTGTAACTAAAATATTATGGATAATTTTAAAAAAGCTATTTATGAGGTAGTTCAAATCTATCAGTTTATCCTTACACAGGGCAATGTAATTCAAGTTAGAGCACATTATATTCATATGTTAAGTTGAATTTAAGTTTTGAAAATAATATATCGTAGTTTTAAATCAAACAATAGGTTATTTATTGTTTTCAGTTAATAATCAAAGTAAATTGCTTATGATCAGTATGTAAAAAAGTTACTTTTAGTTAAATGATTAAATTTACTGAAACAAATTCTGGAGCATCGTTAAAAAGAATCTAAGCATATAAGTACAGTCTACGATAATGTAAAACGTATGCAAAGGGCATTTAAAACAATTCTGAATAAAAACTATGAATTGTATTCTAAAAATTAATCTTCCACTAAAGTTATTGGAAAACAAATTTCTCCATGAACATGAGAAAATCTGCAATGATTTTTAGAATAATAAATTTTCTAATGTTAGAAATAGTTACATTTTTTACTGATTCTTTGTTTTATAGAAACAATACCAGGGTCCTTTTATAACATTAATGAAAAAAAAAATACATTTTTTAAAACAAATTTTCTGTTTTATTAGTGTGTAAAGACTTTATCTGGCACGCAGCCTATAAATTAAATCTGTTTCAAAAACTTTTATATTTTATATAATCTTAAGATTTTCTAAATGAATTACGTGAATTGCTTTAAGCATAAGTAAAACATAAATTCAGGAATTTTTTTGAAGAATGTATTTAATACTTATTTCTTTCAAAAGTAAACAAATCATGTTGCCGATACAAAACTGTTTATTCCTTATTTATTCTTCCAATGTAGAGAAGAAAAAAATAAAATATTTCTTTAAATATCTTTCTTTCCCCAAAAGGAGAAGGGAGAGGAGTGAGATTCGTTTTGCTTTTTTCCCTTATTCCCCTTAATGTAGTTTTCAAAAGGAGAAAACTTCGTTACTTTGTAGGGGAAAATGTATTTATTCCACTATCATCGTTTCATACAAAAATTTTCTTTTCAGAATTCACGCATTTTTTTGGTTTCATTCTAAAGGAATTTTAAGCCATTTAAAGAAATTTGCATGCATTATATTGTAGAAAGAAGACTTTGTTATTTGAATCGTATTATTATTTTTTTCCCTTGTTGATTATATAAAGTAAAAAAATCTACAAGATTTGTATTAAAGGGATTTCTCTATTTATTTTATTATCACTGTTATTTCTTGGGGAAGTGTTTTATTTTAACAAAGAATAGAGAGAGATTCTCTTTTCTCTTATTCAGGATTCTTTCATGAAGTACATTTTGATAAGAATTTTTTTCTCAAATTGCTGTAAGAAAGGTAATGAAATACATTTTGCCCTTTCTGATTTTGAAAGAAAATAATTTTGCGAGGAAAATTTTAAGTCATTAGAATTGAAGAGACTATCATTGAATTTAAAACGTCTTAAATATTGCATATAATAGCTTACCAAGGCATTTATGGGTTTTGTTCTGAAGATCACTAAGTTTATATACTTGCTAATGTCCCCAATTACGTAGCAAAGGTTTTGTAATCGTTCAAATTACCAATCCTTATACAAGTTAAAATTCATACAGCTTAATTTACTCTGAAATCTTCTTTGACTATTTCTTATAATTTTTAGAATATATTTAAACACTAAAATATTATTGGTGAAAAATACAGAGTACATTTATTCATTTGTGAAAGTCTCTTAAGTATTATATTTTAATTTCCTTCAGACTTCATCATTTGTAAAATGTCTGGATTTAATTTTAAAATAATTTTATCCATTCATTTTTACAATATTTTATTTAATTTTCTTAGACTATTTGTAAAAGAGAATTTGTGGGATCTTATACAAATCTTTATTAATTCAGGTATAAAATGTTATATTACTTCAAGTTATGTTTCATTTTAAGTGTAAAACCAGTGATTTAATTGATAATGTGAAATTTGTGAGCATACACTAAAATAATGAACATATATAATAATTTTACACACATTCATATTGATTGATATATTCACATCTTTTTATTTATGACGCATATAAATACCATTGTAATCTATTCATAGTTTTATTTTAACTGTACAACATATTTTCAAGTACATGCAAAATTGATATTTTTAATTGGCAATAAGAAGTTTTTAAAAATACTTTCTAAGCATTTTTTACAATTTAAGAACCACTAGAAAATTAAAAAGTAATGTAATAACAATGTTAGAAGTACCATGAATATGATAAGAAGTTTTTAGTTAGGAATTATTTCCATTTAAATTTTGTTCCTATTATTTTTAATTTAATTTTTTACTGCTGTGAAAATTAAAAGAGCCGCATGTAGAGTTACTGGAAACTCAAAGTTTAGTCAAATTGAAATTTGAAGATTTTTAATTAATCTGTATCACATTTTAAAAACTTAACTTTTTATTTATGAACACATGTTAACAGAAGCAGATTAAAGTTCTTGTTCAACCCTATTTATTTCAAGAGCATTGCAAGCAAAATTCATGAGAAATTTAATTAGATTCTTTAAAGATAAACACTAAATATATCAGCCTACAAAAAGCATATTTTCTGCCATTCTTAAAAAATATATCGATGCTGACGATAATAGTTGAAGTTCTTAAAAATTTTCTGAGAACGAGACAGCTGAATATTTGAATTACGTTAAGTAGTAAATAAAGTAGAAAAAGGTCCTCACAAGCCAAATAAATTTCAAAAAATCCTCTTAAAACTTACATGTTCCTTTTTTCAACTTTGCAGCAATTAATTTAATTACCGAGATATTTTAACATACTTATTTCAGTATGTTTTAAGGAAAGATGTAACATTATTATAATTTAAGTGAAATGTTCTATTTAGTCGCTTTTACGGAGCTAATTCTTGATATTTTTAACAACAGTTACGCGGCGTAGAATTTTTTTCCCATGAATTTCATGATTAAAGTATGGTCTTAGCTTTATTTTTTAAGCTGATATGTATTTTCCTAGACGCGCTTATTTATGTCTTACCTCAGAGTTGTTTTCTTTACATAAGATGTGTGCTTTAGACTCATCTAACTAACTTTTAAATAGAAATTCTAACCGGTATACTTTAAAGCTATAAAATCAGAAAACATTTTGTATTAACAAATATAACTTTTAAGAAAATAAACAAAAATAAAAGATCAGACCTTAAACTGAGATAATTAAACAGAAGCAAATACGTTTCATCCCTGTTGTCGACATAAAATCTGATTTTTTAAAAATTATCTAAAATTATAAATATTTTATTAAGGTAAGTCAAATTTCGTAAAAATGGAAAAAAATGTATTGACAGATTATTTATTTAAGCTTCACTGGAAGCAAAAGAATTGATGGTGATCGGCCCAATTTAAAACCACAACAGTGGATAGTTTGACACGCACCCTCATAACATTCACAACCCACCTACATGGAGACTTAAAATAATCGAGTCAATTGATTATATATCAGACCTATGAATATAAGGCAGTTTCCTGAAGTATGAAATTCGAACGCACAACCTTTGCGTTACTGGTTCTTTGGTTCTGGCTCTAAATAATTAGACAATCGAACGAAACAGAGAGTAGTCGTTTTCTGGTCGTCTGACAGAAATAAAAAAAAAATACTTGCTCTTCATGCAGCAAGAGTTGCCATAGCTACTGGGTGACAAACGTTTCTACATCGGTGCATCATTAAACATTGTACCATCACTGTGGGCCCCCAACTATTTCAGCCAACTATTGTGCCACTTATATGCCATATTTGACCAACACTGGATCGGGTGTGATGGTCCGGTACATTAACTTGCCTATCCTATCTTGCCGTGACAACTTCTTTTGTGGTCATACAAGTCACTGATTCAAAGCCAAGGATATGGTTTAAGGATGGCGATTCTTTCCGAAACAGATCAATTTTTAAATCGATTCGAATCGTAACCTGATGAACCTATTCACAAAAAAATCGAGGTGTAAATATCGATTTCTAAGAAATTGATTTTTTATCAAGTCTGCATTTACAATGTAAATATAAATCCATTTTATGAAAAACAAGAAAGATTCCATAATAAACGATCTCTTATCAGTAAAATCAGGGAATTTTTTAGTTCAGGGAATTCGACAATTACAATTATTTTTACTACCATATCAAAGTATCAGGTATAAAAGAAGAAATTTATTTTCTAAATGTATTTGTTACATTAAGAAGATTAGAAAATAGATAATGTAGCTTATTGTTCCCAATGATAAATAGTTTTAAAGATAGTATATGCTACTAATTGTAAATAATTTTATGGTTTTTAGCAAAACAGAAAAAAATCGAATGTCGATTTTCTAGGATGAAATATCGATTCAATGCTAAGTATCGATTTAAAAAATCTATTTTTTTGGCCCGAGAAATCAATTTTTCAATAAATCGATCTCAGATCGCCATTCCTAATATGGTTTCATGCATTGCAATATCTGCTAGGGAAGTCTGCATCTCGATCTAGGACGAGATCTTTGATCTGTATATCTGTGCGTAGAAGATGTGAAGCAAGGATTGCATCTAGTGGACGGCAATTTCAACCAAGCTCCTTTTTTGACTTGTATGTAATTGACTATATTACATGATATAAATTTAGCAATTACTTGCATATTCGGTTACGTGGTGGCTTTTCCTTTCTTGTGTTTTCTATGCACATACGCATGCCATTTCTGACCCAGCATTACTATGTGACTGATATATATATATATATATATATGTTCTTGATAATTTCATCTTAAAAAACTTTTTAATTTGATGGTCCTGACCCTTTAGGACTCGTTCTTAAATTATTAACTGTAGCTTGGCCCCCCTCTAAATGTTATCCAGTTTTTTTATATGTGTGTGTGTGATCGTCAATGAATGTTGAAAACAACTTAAGAAGATGTTTCCTATTTCTAAGCGATTCCTTACCACTCAAATAACAATTACAACCACATCCTTACCAATGGAATAATTAATAAATAAATAAAACATCCCACTCGACTACCGACTACTATTACAGATGTATATATATATGTGTGTGAATGTAATAGAACAACACACACTCATGTATATAGATATGTGTGTGTGTATGTGGGAGAAAGCTCTTTATTTCTAATAATATAACGAAAAATGCAAATCTTTCTGTTTTAAGCTTTCTCAGTAATTTAGTATCATTTTACCTCCAAATATATCTGAAGTTAATTCCTTTTTTGTTTAATATTCTTAATTAAAGTATAATGCGTTTAGTTTTAATAAAACATAAAACGCATCTAATTTCTTAAATTTTATTTTGTTTCCAAGTATGACTCTGTTTCTCTCTCCTCGCTCTATTCTTTAATTCAACCCAATTTTTTAATTCATTGGAACCATTAAAATAAATCATTTTAAATTTCTTAGTGAAATTTTTACTTAGAAATATTACCATTTATTAGAATGCATGGATTAGGCAATTTTTTTTTAAATAAAGCTTAATTTACATACATAGAAAGAGTTATTTTTAATTAAAACCACTGTATAGCAAATAATTATTTTTATTAATTTTAGTTGATTAAGTAAAGTAGAACGTTTTCAGTTATTTTCTGTGATAACAAATCAAATAAGAAAAAATTAATAATTCTATTTTATAAGCCATCGAAGAATTCGCTTAGTTATTTTCGTTCGACAAAAAATGAAGAAAAATGTTTAATAATTTTCTTGGGAAAAGATTATTAAAGTGTCATTTTAAGCAAGAACTAACAAAAAGGGAATTATAAACACACCTGCTGTAATAGATAATAAGCAAGTTCTTACACAAATATTATAAAAAATAGTATTTTTTCATATTTTAAATTAAATATTGTTTTTATCCTACTTGAACATAACGCAGAGATCAAATGAAAAGATTCTGTGATCTGATTACTTATACAATCACTTACACCTTATACCTTACTGTCACATGACAGAATCAATATTGCTGTGCTCTCAGTTTTATTTTTGTTCTTTAATTAATAACTAGGCCCGAATGAAGTATTAGGAAATGATTCGTCTCTCGAAAGGAAAAAACAAACAAACAAGCACTTATGCTTTGTTTTGACTAGTTTGTTTTATTTTTAAAGATTTATTCACACATATATTGAGTAACAATTATAATTATATAACTTTATAGAAAAAGACGTATTTTATATATCTCTCTATAGAAAAAAAAGTTTTTCGTGGTGCTGTGATAAATTTATTTATACTTAATGTATAGTTAGTAAAAATGTGTCGTAAAAAGTTGAACCTAATTGAAGAAAAGCGCAAAGAAAACGATTCACCTAGGGGTTCCCCCCCCCCCTACCTTCCAGCTCTTTCTCGAAAAATCCTCTTACGTCATAGATCGTGACGTTATAGATTTCTTCAGTAATTTCCAGAAACATCCATATGGTCACCAAGTAGCCAATTTAGGATATAAAAAAGGATGCCAACGGGACTGTATTGCCAATATTTTGCCAAGTTTCTATTGAAATTCCATTATAACATAACGGGATGGGGGCGTTTTTTGCGAATATTACAATTTTTATCATAAAGTAAATACAACTGAAAGTAATATTAACGAATAAAATATTGTACATTGTATAATTTATACAGCAGGGATTGGTCCACGCCAGACAAACAGAGAGGTACTCCCCCCCTCCCAGTAGATGTAAAACATATTAATGGACATTAAACATTTTAATGAAATGGACGTATTTTAAATGGTTTCCCTTCACATCAGTTAAAAAGCATCACAATCAAAAGTATTGTAGCATTTGAGAGTTTATTAATAGCTAGTTAAATACTATTTAAAGGCCATTAAAATTGAAATTACTAAAAAGTCTTAGAGTTTAATTTCTTACATAGTATAATTCTGCTTTATACAAAAATATTTTTTATTCGAATTTTTATTAATTTTTTTTTATTTATTTTGCCTTCTTATTTATTAAAGCGAAAAACAATTTTTGTCGAGTATAGCGATTCAAAAAGGGGAAAAAATTATTTTCCTTTAATAATAATATTAAATATTACACGTGTGTGTATATATATAGTGATTCTCTCTATTCCAATTTTCTTGAAAGAAAGTTTCTTTAATTCATTCTGGTTCATTCCTGATCTGAACCCACCAAGGCACATAGCGTAATACATTATTCTTTTTATTTACCCGGGGAATAACAATCTTAACTGCAACCTTATCTCTTTAAAAAAAGTACCCGTTGTCAAACTTTGTAGTGAGATAGTGCAATGTCGCATCATTTAGGGGAGAAAGGATGTGGAGAAAGCAAGACACATGCAATCACACACAGCCCTTGAATATCATCTCTCATTTTAAATACTCATTTAAGGTTGAAATCTAATGGTGGGAGCAGAGATTACATTAAACTGAACATCGGCAGACGCAGTTTTATGACAGCCGTCCAGTATCGGAATGAAATTAAAGAGTCCATTGTAAGATTGTTTGCTGCAGCAGTTGGTCCTCCTTTCGTTTCAATGGATTTTAATGGGCGATCTCATAGAGCGGATATCATCGACGATTACCTGAAGAGGGAGAGAATTGCGCATAGGGATTGACTATGTACTCGTCAGATCTTATGTCCATTGAAATTCTTTGGGAAGCTCTGAGTAGTGCTATGATTACACGTTTTCCACTCCAGCCCACACAGCCCACAAAACTGCTAATTACTCTGTAGGAAGAATGGCAATTACTTGGCTCTGCAGTCATTGATTACCTTGTGGAAAGCTTGGTCACACGCTATAAACTTTGTATGTGAGTATGAGGAACACTTCATGAACTCTTAATATGGGTTTTTGTTTGTTTTGGATTCAAGCATAGTTTTGCTGATGACTTTAATGTGACTTCATATAACTTTTTGAAGCTCAGTATTATTTTCATCTTTATTTGTAATTCTTTATTTTATTCCATGCCTAAATATATTTACCACTTTCCCGCAGTACTTAGTGTCTTTCAAATTTGTAACTGTCAATTCTTTCGTACTTTTAGTTTTGTGTACTGTTTGGTAATAAGTGTAATATACGTTTTTTTTTGCATTGGCTGGTTTATACCAATTCGAATAAGTTGTAGTCAATAATTATGCAGCATAATTTTATTTAACTTTTTCTTTAGCTCTTTCATATGATTGTAGAGTTAATTTAGAAATTCAGATGAGGTATAATTATATCCAAGTCATGGTAAGATAAGAAAATAGAACTGCGCATGCTTTACCCTGCAATTTGGATAGGTAAAAAGAGAGCATTGAAAATGCGTCCAAGTTTTGTAAAGTTTAAAAAAAGAAGAGTTTCCCAGATTTTTTTCTGTTGATTTGACTTTTTTGTGAGGCTCAAGATTCTAGTGGATAGAGCAATTGTAATGTTAAAGTCATTACATTCTGAAAGGCATAAGAAAGGATAAAAGTTTGTGCGTCTCAGAAATGCGGTGTAATGTACTTTACATTGGAAATAGATTTTTATAAAAAAAAATAATATTTTTTAAGAAATATTGAAATATATGTACACATATATATAGAAAGAGATAGTGCTAGAGAATATTCAGACAGAAAGGAAGTTATATATTAAGAAAATCCTTTAAAAAATGAGTGTTAGAACAGTAATAGAAAACATTACTGCAGTATTAATTAGAGATCAACTCAATGAAGCAGTACATTATTTACGAAATACTAATTACGTTTTCAAAATAAGTTTTTATTGGTTGAAAGGAAACTTAGATTATAATGCATGTATATCAATTTTACAGGTATTAAATCTGTAGAATAAGTGCCAAGTAATCGAAATTATCCCCGTTGCAATATATTTCTAACGTCTTTTTCATGTACCTCATTTTTATCAGATGGGATATATTGCACTGTCAATCATAAAGAAAAAATTCGTGATTCGAAAAATAATACCATTTGATTTTTATAGTAGCTTTTATTGGTAAAAAATACATAATGAAACAGAAATGTCATTGTTATTATAGGTTCAAGGGGACATTTTTATCATTGGTCGCCATTATGTTTTTTATTTTGTTATTGGAGTGCCACCTATATAATGCATCAGAATTCATTAAATCATCATTACAAGCTAAAAACAAATTCTGGACGATAAAAATCTATAAAAAATCTTGGTAAGTATGTTAAACGTCAATCATTAATTTCCAATTATTACATAATGTACATGAATAATGTAGAAAGAGTGTTAAATACAAACATTAACGACTATGTTTAGATAACATCTAAATATCTGCTTTATTATCTTAGAACATGTCTACATTACTACTGTATACACTATTTTCATTAAAAATAAAAACTTCTTAGAAAAATTTCGCTGCAAAGGAAATAAAGATCATTCTATTTTCAAGGAGCAATTCTAGCGAATAAAAAAGCCGAATTAATAGTGGATACGCACTCTAGCTGGGTTGATTAATGTATATGAATAATGTAGAAAGCGTTCCTGTTATTAAGCAACTACTGATAAAACACTCTTTAAAAAAAGATTAATTGTCATTTTCAGTTGAATTCAAGCGGGAAAATGTTCAGACTCCTCAATATTTGCTCCGCTTTTTAAAATCTAATTAATTGATGCAAGGTGCATACTGAAATAAAAAGAATTATTTTTTAACAAGCTACATTGTATTTAGGAATCTTTTTAACGAGCGGATTAATGATAACAGGAAAATGGAGAGATTATATGCAGTAACACAGGACAAATATTATCTTAAATTATAATGGGAATTTTACTTTTCTGTTATATTCACACTTGGATGTGATGAATTTAGGTACTTTCCTATAATTGAGTTTTCTTATGTACTTTAACGTTATACTTAAAATGCTCTTCGAAACTTTTATTCTGTGTTAGTTCACTTTTTATTAACTTTATAGTTTTTTATAGGAAATTGAACTGTTTATAATTTTTTAAACTCTACAAATGTAATCTTCTTTCTGGTTTCTTGCAGACTCTCATTTTCAAATTGTGTGTGTGCCGCTCATTTAATTTTTGTGCATGCGTGTCTCCTTAATATTACACAAATATTTAGGGATATTTTATAAGTCCTTGCATCTGGTGGACACTTAACACATTTTGCTCTTTTATAAATTTAACCTTTGATCTCCAAAGATTGATCTTAAATTCCATTTCAATGTATTTTGTAATCTGTGAGTCTACTGATCATAATTTAAGAGTTCCTTATAGATTTACACACAGGTAAAAGAATTTCTTCATATCTCTCAATCTCTTGTAAGAGATATTACAGTAAATTTATATATACAGTCACGCGCGCGCGACTTTCGATAATTCGAAGTTGAAGGGACCAATGAAAAACTTCGTATTATCAAGAGTTCGAATTATCAAGAGGGTAGGAAAAAACTCCCAAAATACACGAAGAAAATTCTTTTTCTAACACATTTAAATTTGAAACTATAAAAT
Source organism: Trichonephila inaurata madagascariensis (assembly GCA_019973955.1). Classification (NCBI taxonomy): domain Eukaryota; kingdom Metazoa; phylum Arthropoda; class Arachnida; order Araneae; family Nephilidae; genus Trichonephila; species Trichonephila inaurata. The sequence goes on along the minus strand of BMAV01015688.1, from coordinate 625,421 downwards.
AAAACAACAATTGTACATATGTATAAAGTTATTTTAAAATATTTTTAAAAAGTACACACATATTATACAGTATAAAAATATTATACAGAAGTTAAAAGTCCTATATCAAAAGAATACATTTTTGTATTAAAAAAAATACTATTAAAAGAATACATACTGTACATAATTATTATTATTATTATTATTTACTTATTTTTTTTATTTTTTTGATGAAATAATCTATTATGTTTTTTGTTTTAAGGGATTCAAACTAACTTTGTCAATAGATTTTTCTAGAATAAATGAAGCTTGAAAAACGTCCACATCAACATGATTTTGAAGGAAAAAGTTGCGTAGTTTGTTATGTGACATTTTAGCTTCTGTCAGAGTTATTGGAGTCAACTCCGATGGTCATCAAAGGGGTTACGTTACGGGGGAGACAGGCAAAAAAAAAACAACAACACGAAACATGTAAGCTCCAACCTGTCTGCAACAGGGCTCTACAGGATAGTGTTTGAATTGTCGAGAATTTTATTAAATCACTTCGAATTATCACGTGTTGTATTCTGGCCAGCCACAGATTTTACTTCCAAATATTGAGTGTACCAAAACGTATTGTTTTCGTTCGAAATAGCAAGAGTTTTTCTAGGGACTGAGGATATACTTCAAATGAGCAAGAGGTTCGTATTATCGAAGGTTTAAATTAGGTTATATATATATATGTATATATCAGTGGCGCACACAGGGGGGTGTCCTAGGGGTCCGGACCCCCTCCCCCAAAGTCCTGGATTTTTGCCCCGATTGATTATAATTTTAAGTATATAATACGTAAAATTTAATTAAATATTTGTTTTTTAATGATTAATGTTATTAATTAATACTATAATTATTTATTCAATAATTAGTTTTTTACTGTTTTTTGTTCCCCAAAGAAAGACTGAAATTTAGTATATACCTATATTGCCCAAAAGCAGTCAAAATGACTGCATTGAGAAAGAATAACTAATGAGTACAAAAATTTGTTTAAAATTAATTTTTAATATTTTTTTATATTATTTGCTGTCTTATAAAAAGTTATTAGTAAATATTAACAACAACAAAATTTACTTCACTTGGGAAAAAAAAGTATTCTAGAAAAGTCTAAGAAGTTGTATCATTATATGCGTAACTGCATTTCTGATTGAAATCAAAAAGCAGTCAAAATGACTTCCTTGGGCAATCTAGTGTTAATTATATACAACGCAATAAATTTCTAGTTTAAAAAAAATCAGAAAAAATAAAAAACTAAAAACATTTTCTCTAAATAGTGCTTAATTCAGAAATACCCAAGTAATTTTATCAATAGTTATTTGATAAAGAAATTCTAAATAGTAAGGATTAAAATTCCTTAAAATAATAATAGATTATTATTATAAATTTATAATTTTTCCTAGATATATTTACCTCCATATTCTAATATTAGATAAAATTACTTATTATTATTTTTTAATTCATATACAACCCTAGCGTCACTAAAGTTAAGTTATGGTAGTTTGTAAACTCTATTTTTAATTTTTTATTTCTATTCTTTTCATACTTTTGTTAAGTGCTACAATTCAACCATTCCCATGCTTTGAATTTGCATTTGGGTCCAGAATCTGGCAATAACTTATTTATTGCGCTCAGATTTAGCGCGGGCTCTGTATTTTTGAATACAATTTTTAGGTAAGTTACCTTTATCTTGTTATGGATTTAGGTATTCTATCCAATATTTTCAATAGGTTTTTGCTCAGTATTATTAACATAAAGGAGGAAGATTGGCTGGCCATGAAACATGTTCAACCCCACTTTTATATAAATTATTTTATATATATATGCTGTGCTAAGTCAGCAATGTTTATAATACTGTAGCATCCATTTTTTTTTTATATTTTAAATCCTATCATAATTTTAATTTCTCATATATCCTTCAATGTCTCGTTATCTTACAATCTCAATTTTTTCCGGTTTTGCTCTAGATGAATGTTCATCTCTCATTAGTAGAGTATTTAGACTATATATATATATATATATATATATAATTTAATACAGACAAATAGTAACAACAATGAAGCAAATTTTCTTGATATACATATCAAATTAAAAGATGATGTAATAGTTTCTAATATTTATGATAAAAGAGAAGAATTTAATTTCAATATTATAAAAGTTCTTCATTGGGAGAGTAATGCACATGTTTCTATATTCAGAAATATTGTTATTAATTATATACAACACAATAAATTTCTGGCGTCAAAAATCAGAAATAATAAATAACTATAAATAGTTTACTAAATATTGTTTAAATCAGAAATACCCAATTAATTTTATTAATAGTTATACCAATAAAGCTACTTAAAATAGTAAGGATTAAAAATTCTGAAATTGTGATAATAGTTTATTACTATAAACTTAAATATTTCATAGTTATAGTTATCTCCATATTCTATTATTAGATAAAATAACTCATTATTATTTTATTCATATTACCTCTAGTGTTATTAAAGTTATGCTATAATTCGCAACTCTTATTAATTTTTATTTCCATTCATTTTATACTTTTGCTAAGTGCTACATTTCAGCCCTTCACATGATTTAAATCTGCATTAGGGTCCAGAATATGGCAATAACTTATTGCACTCAGATTTAGCGCTGGCTCTGCATTTTTAAATGCAATTTTTAGGTAAATTACCTCTATCTTGCAATGGATTTAAATATTCCTATCCATTACTTTCAATAGGTTTTTGCTCAGTATTATTTACATAAAGGGGGAAGATTGGCTGGCCAAAAAACATGTACAACCCCACTTTTATATAAATTATTTTATATATTAGCTGGCCTAAGTCAGCAATGTTTATAATACTCCAGCATCCATTTCATAATTTTTAATCTCGGTTGCTCATGTGTCCTTCATTGTGTGATTTTCCTATTGTCTATGTGTTTTTCGAATGTGATTGATGGATCTTTATCTCTTGTTTGTAGACTTAGACTATATATATATATATATATATATATATATATACTGTTTTTTACATGATTTTAAAACTACACAGTTCACCAATATACTTTTTTACACGAATTTTTTTTCTAGCACGAATCCCAAGAAAATGTTTTTTTTAAAAAAAAATTCTAATTTTGACAATGTAATCAAAAGATGATCGGCTTATGCCCTCACATGTGTGACTTGTGGTCTACTTCATAGCTTGTTTACTTCTTATTCTGGAGTAACGAGGAATACCTGAATAATATAATCACTTTTTTCTTTATTTTGTACTTCAACTTGAACACATCATTTCATTCATCGGTATAATTACAAGTTGGGTAAAGTGTTTGGGTTAAAGATTTGTAGGACCAATATCCAAATATTCGAATGCTGTTTTTACCGCCTAATACCACCCCGTGGAAGATTGTTATCAAATAGTGAAGAATTGTTATTAGTTAGTGTTTTTCTCGGTTGCTTCAATTTGTATTTTTATATGTTGTGTGTATTTATAGACTGAATTTTCACTCTGTACACTAAATTTATAATTTTATTGTAATAAAAATGTTTTTGTTTTATAAATATGTAACTTGGATTTTATTAATTTTTAGCGTGGATTTTTGGGAAAATATTTAGAGATTTCTCATCAATTAAAATTCCTTAAAGTTGTAGAACCTATCCCCAAATTTACCATACGTCGCAAGTATTTTCTTCTTTTTTTTTCCTTGAATGCTTAATAGATTTTTTTTTTTACTTTTAACATTCCTCCTTAAGGAAGATTTCTATTTCAGATCAACAGAAAAAGTTGTGAAAGTTATTATAAAAAGGTACATAATTCTCGTATATTTTGTAAGGTGTTTACACAATTCTCTATTATGTAGACTTTAAAAAACATAATTTATATACATTTACAAGAAGTGAGATTCTAGATAATTCAAAAAAAAAATTAGCCCTCAATTTCAATCACGTATTTAACCACTTATCACGAACGAAAGATATACCACTTTCAACTTCTGGTCCATTTAAAATTCTCTGCATACATTGTGAAAAAAAAAAGCGTCAAAATTTCAAAAAAAAACATACTTTCATATTCATGAAGATTTCAATCTTATTAAGATTGCAAAAGCTTCAAATAAAGTAGTAATAATGTCCTTATTAAACGAAGGTAATTGAAGGTATTTAGCGAAGATTTTATCACTTTTTACTTTGAAAACAGAAATTTTAGAAACAGAAATTTCAAGTATCATTTAATGATTCGTTGTAAGCCATAAAACAAGACTATCGTATATAAAACTTCTATTTGTATGAAAAGTGCCTTCTTGTATGACGAAAATCATTAACACTGGAAATATTTAGACAGTTTTCCATGAAACTAAATGAAAAAAGTACCTAATTTTATTATATATTTCCTTTTAACTCCGTGATAAGAATTGAAGATATGTGATAAGATCGCCAACATGTACTTTTGTCAATAATTTACAGAGCTACAAACTTTTAAATTCTTTCTACAATAAATCCACTGCAAGTTATTGGGACATTCGTTTTGTATCTGTTATGGACCTAAATTGTAAAATTAAATTTATATCGTATTTATTTGAATCTAGGCCGCGCTTTTTTTCAAATGTTAAAGCTGCTGAAAATGGGGTGCGGCTTAGAATCGAAGGCAGAAAAATTCGTTGAATTGGAGAAATTAAATATGATACTGACGGTTATAGAGCAATTACACACACACACACAGGTTTACGTATGCATTTAACAGTTTTTAATGAAGGTAAAATAAATTAATTATTCACCTATTATGTATCATTTGAATTTTTTTTTTAAATTGTGTAAATATTTGTATCGATAAACCATTTCCACACCAATTATTCTTCCCCAGAAACATGTATGTTGGGATGTAGTTTAAAATTGATGGTGTCTTAGATTCGAATAAATACGATATTATGATTTTGAAAGCATGTATAAGAAAACATATTTACGACAATAAATCACAAGTAGATGATTATTTTTTAAAAAAAGATTCTTTACTATATATTCTCTTAATTTAACTGAAAGAAAAGTTTAATTAACTGCTCTATTACAAAAAAAAAAAAAAAAAATTTTTCCATTTAAATTATTTACGATTTATGTGTGATATAGTAATTTCAATATTTAAAGTTTCCTTAAGTAAACACATCAGCTAAAAAATTGAAGGACGTCAGTCTCTAAAGTGCAACAGTGATGAAAACTAACTAGAATTATACAAATAAGTGCAAGAGAACGTAAGAATTATATAAAAAGAAGACAAATGCGCATTAGATTAAATTACATTTCCATTTCCAAGTATTACAATTTACGATATAGCAGCTTCAAAATTCAAAGTTTCCTTAAGTAAACATCATTGCATCTACGAAATCTAAGCACGTCAATCTCTTTAAAACGTAACAATGATGAAAACCAACTGGATTGATACAAGCGATCAAATAAGTGCATGATCGTAAAATATCAAATACGCATTACATTAAATTACACCTTTGTTATTAAATATCAAATACGTATAACATTAAATTACATTTTCATTTCAAATTAATACAATTTACCATGTAGAAGTTTCAAAATTCAAAGTTTCCTTAAGTAAACATTATTGAATCTACAAAATTGATGAGCGTCAGTCTCTTCAAACCGTAACAATGATGAAAACCAACTAGATTGATAATAGCAATCAAATAGGTACAAGATCGTAAAATGTCAAATACGCATTACATTAAATTTCACCTTTGTTATTAAAAATACTAGCTCTCCCACAAGGTGTAAAAAAAGGCTTGAGTAGTTGAAGAAAAGGTCGCTGACTTACAAACACATTCGATTTTAAATGCTGGCAATCACAACGCGATAGCTACTGAACACAACCTTGACATTTGGAACTGATACGGTGACAATAGTGATTCACAGCTTAGGTGTTTAAATATTTTACTAAGCAGAATGGAACATAAAGCGATTTTTGCAAAACCCGACCACGGACTTTTTACGGCAAGAATAGCAACGTTGCCAGTCAATACGCATTAAGGCTCAAGGTTGAAGTGCACTGTCTCCAACTCTAGATGAGGTTGCCAAAATTGTTCGTATTTGTTTCGGGGGGAAAGAGTCTCTCTCTCTCTGTGTTCAAGTGATTGACAGTTTCGTAAAAAGTTCGCTAAGTAGCTCGCATCACACAAAGAGAATGTCACAGGCTTTTGTCAAGGATGTTTTTCCTGTAAAAAAAATAGCTGACAAAATATATTATAAAACTTATATTACATAAGAAAGTACAGAGAAAAAGATTAACACGAACTTGAAGGGACTGAAATATTTTTTTGTTTTAAAAGAATTTCGAGTTAAAGAATATTACCAATAAAAAGAAGGAAAAAAAAACACTATGCGTCGACAAAATTAAGTTTATTAGAGTTTGTTTTACTGACATACCGTAAAATCCGGCGT
>BMAV01015688.1:606272-618588 GCA_019973955.1 Trichonephila inaurata madagascariensis | reverse complement strand
TTTTTATTCAAGGTATTATCCCAGAATTTTGAAAAATAGTATATTTTTAGAATCAGAATCCTTTAATTTCATTAGGCATGTCGTTTCTTTCAAATAAATAATAGTCCGCTCTTTGTAGAAGTCTAATTTTTCTAATGCTTATCTTTTATCTTATTTTTGAAACTATCATTTTTTTTATACCCGGCGTATAACGCGCACCCCTAAATTTCGACGTAATTTTTTGTGTTAAAAGTGCGCGTTATACACCGGATTTTACGGTAGATATGTATATATACATATATTTAATAAAAAATCAATCAAACAAAAGCATTCGCAAGAACTTAAAGAAATTTAATACAAAATTTTCAAATTTTTTGAAAAACAAAACATTTATTGAGTTTTTGAAAAATAATTTGATATTTTTCTTTGCATTGAATTTTTTTAGCATCAAATTGTCAACAAATTCTTCGATATCGTCCATTTTGTTTTCCATTTCAACAATGGAATGTGCGTCTAAATAACTGTGCATACTTTTCATGAAGCTCCTTATTTTGGATGATGTGGGAACAGGAGTTGCATTATTCACTTCATTTTTATCTTCGGAATCTGCATGAATGATATTTTTTGAGCTATGAACAAATTCCAAAGTGTCATTGTCTTCCATAATAGGGGCTGTACATACATTATCATTATCTACTGCAATGAATTCTTCCAATAACACAATATGACAATTCAATCAGGCTGGTGTTTTCCGTATTTTGTTCAATCCCAGAAGGGAAATCTTTTCGTGTTAAGCGATTTTCGTTTTAAGTTAAGAGAAAAAAACTCATTTTAATACATAGTTTGTTCGGGACCGTTGTATTATTTCGTGTTAACCGATATTTCGTCTTAAGCGTTTTCGCATTAAACGTATTTTACACTGTATATTAAAATATTCTACTTTACTGTTGTGTTGATGCTCTTCTAATAAACAATCAATAACAATAAAAACAAATAATCTTTATTCAATTACTCCAATTTCTTGATTTTTAACAATTTAGTTTCTGATTTTGCAATGACAAAAGTGTACGGTATAATTTTTTTTCTCTCTCTCTCTCTAATAACTTTTTCTCTATAACTTTTTGTTTCTAATTTCTCATGCTTCTGAACTGTTGTTCATTCAACTTAAAATAATGCAGTCAAAAGTTACTATGAAATATAGGAAAATGAAAAGTTATTTGCTTTTTAAATCACTTAAATATTTCTTGAATAAATGTTATGCTTTTAATAACTGCTTGAAGCAAAATCATATTCGGTTAGAGTTACTCAAATATTTCTTATTGATTTTAAAGTTAATACAGTGAAATACGTTTAACGCGAAAACTTAGGGTAACTTAGGATTAGGGTATTTAGGTATTATAGGTTAACTTAGGGTATTTAGGTAGTATATTTCCTGTTGTATTCGAAAGCAAGCAAGCAATGCATACAAGTGCAGTACAATATTTTCTCAGGACACTCGTTTATATTCTTTTTTATCCCATTCTAGATAACCCGGCATTTTCAGAAACCCCGCCCCCCCCCCCCCCACCCTTTGGTCCACATTAGGCCGTTTTCGGGATTCTGCTGTAGTGATAGATCAAATCACCACAAAGAAAAATCATCAAAACTCCTTTTTTTCAACTTTAAAGTATTTCGCTTCATTATAACATTAATGTTTATTAAATTTACTTCCCATAGCCCTTCAGATTTAAATAAAATACTTTAGAAATATAGCGCTATCCCATTACGCAAATAATAGTGAATTAAGATGCGCGTGTTTTTTAATTTTTGTAATTTTTTGCGTTCATTATCTACAAGAGATTTATTCATATTCATAAAGGTTTCGAAATTGTGCTACTTCAAACACGTAAAGGTAAAATTAGACAGCATTTTACTTTTTTATTCTTTTGTAAAAGGATAGAGTAAACACTCTAGGGATATTCAATCTGAACAAAACAAATAGAAAATGAGGACAATAAACTCACGAGATAAAAGAAGTTTTTGTTCATTTTTGCAGTCATTTTTATTACTTTTATTCAAATTATTCTTTAGGCGTGGGAAGATCATTTATATATTTCATTTTAAGAAGAGAAAAATGTGACGTCAGCTTCGCATATCAGGAAGTAAACCTTTTTTTACTTCTTCCAACAGAATTTTTGAAAATTGAAGCATATGGTAAATATTAGTATTGTTTCTCCAGATTTTAGAGAATGCATTTTTCGCTTTTTCAGTGAACAATACGAATTTCAGAAGTGAAATTTTTTCAGTTGTATTTGAAAGACTCTGAGAATAGTTGAAGAAGAAATATTTCTTTATATTCAAGGTCAACCATAGTGGACTCTAATTTAACACTATTTTACTATGGTATGTCAAACAATAAACGAATACTAAGGAATATAAAGTTCAGAACGTATTATTTTACCTTTATCTTGCAATAAAAATGTCATAAGTAAATCCTTATTAGAGTCTCTTAAAAATTCTCTTATTAGAGTCATAAGGATCTTATAATTACCTTTTTTCCCCTTTGGATTCATTTAAATGACAATGGTATATAATTATTGACAATATCTTTTTTAAAAAAATTCTGCATTATTATCCAAATTCCATTAAAACCCAAATGTACACCGAAATATATAACATATGAAGAAATTATAAATAGTTATATTCTTTTTCGTAATTGTTCTTAGTCATTTTAATTAAAAAAAATGTGCGTATAATTCTCCTCTATGCGAATTTCTGCTTTTTTTTAAAATTGATCTTAGGCTTTTTGAAAATGGACTTGTTCATTGTGAGATACTTCAAGCTTAAATGACACGATTGGAAAGCAAAACATATATGCTATTATTACATGGCAATCAGCAAAAACTTTATTTTACTTTAATATGCATGTTAGGAAACTTATTTCAAACAAATAATTATTTGGTACGGGATTTCGGAAAAAAATTATTTTAATAAGAAGGGAAATGATTTTATGTTCCTTATAAACCACTGTTTTTAAAATACCTCCTTCTCATTAAAAAAAATTCCTCATTTTACTTAAAATACCCCATAAGGAACTCTGCAAAAAGTTAAAACTACTTCTATATAGATACCGATTTTATAACAATAAAAACGATGATTATCACTAAAATTCTTTAGAATGTGCGTTAAAATGCAAAACCATATATAAACTATCTTACGAGAATAAACGTGTATATCATTCTTTGTCTTTCAATTAGTGCTTTAATTTTGGCTACTGTAGACCAGGGGATGACAACCTTTTAGCTCTGGCGTGCCAAACCAATCTACCAATATGATTCAATGTGCCACTAAGTAGAACATGATTGAAACATTTCGATTCCCGCGATAATGCATACAGAGTTAAAGAATAGTGGTCAATAATATATATAGAGAGATATTTACAGAGTTTAGTTTTACATCATTTACAGATATTTCATAATATAAAAATAAACAGCATAAAATATATTTATTCTTCAACAAAAATAAAAAAAATAGTAATATTGTGCATATATTTAGTACTTTTAAACATATTCATTATATAATTAGAAATATACAACATAAAATATAAGTATTCCCTTCATTATCATAAGTAAAAAGATAAATAAAAATTTTCATGCAAGCCTAATGTTTGCACCACTCTATTTTCATATCACAAAATCAGGGGTATAATTTGCGATTTTCAATTGGACACTTCTGAGTATTCAGTTGTCAAACAATTTCTTTGCGGACTCGAAATATTTTTCGTATGAGGAACGATTTTTTACTTAGATATGTAGAACTAAAAGTGGAAAGCACAGTACATGCAATTTTCTCACTTCAAACAATTAAATCTCTCCAGCAATGACATTCAGAAATGTACAAAATAGTTGTAAATTTATTTTTGGAATTATCTTTCAGATTTTTTTTACAATTCCATAAATGTCCGTAATTCTGAAGATGTTTGTCAAATATGGTCCATTACAAATTTATCAAATTCAATCCACTCAAATATTGACTAATTTGTAGAGTGCCACTAGGAATTGTACCACGTGCCACAAGTGGCAAGCGTGCCATAGGTTTACAACCCCTGCTGTAGACTATATTTCATTCTTGTTAAAAGTACGACGCTAAATTACATAGTGGCTGGCGACTGACACCTTATAGTGACAGCTGTGAACTGCTTTGGACTGATCCGTTTCTAAGTTACTTTTGTGGTATTTTGTGTTGTTGTAACCACCTGTCTGTGACTTTTTGCTCCTCTATCATTAGAAAAACAGTATCAACCAAAAAAAAAATGTAACGCTACAACGAGTATTGATTTATACAGTTGACAGTTTGTACAGAGTACTCACGAACGACGGAATGAGATTCTGTTATCCTTCTGTAACCTCTATAACGAATTTCAGTTTCTAAGTAATACACACACACATGCATGCAGATATTTTAAACGATGGCCGTTAAATAAAAGTATTACTAAAATTGGATTTACAGTATTTTGCTTTAGAGCAGGGGTCTTGATAGCATTATTTTAGAAATACGACGTTGAAAAGCACACATTTAGTTCCATTGAACTAATTCAATGGGAATTACATATAAAAGAAAGCAAACGTGAAAGGGAAAAAATTGTTTGAAATATTTGTTTACTGAGGTTAACAAGAAATATTACATTATACTTATTTGATGTTTTAAAAGCATATATATCAAATTAAATTAAACCGTTTAACGTTGATAGAAATTTTTTATTTGTAAAGTTAGTTTTTAATCCTTATATCTTTTCTTACTTATGCTAATTAAGAAATTCTTATTAAAAAAAAAAAAACTTCAGAAGTTTGAAATAAGTAAATTATAATCACATCCTCGTTTTTGACTATGTATTTTTTGTGCAAATTAATTTAAGGGGAAAAGATTTAAAAAAATGGATTTTTTAATTAAAAAATGACTTTTTATTATTTTAATTTATATAATCGATTATTATAACATAGTTTTTTCTATATTTTTTATTCTTCTTTTCATCACATTCTTCCTTTCTTTATAAAAATATTTTTTTTGGTCTCATTGATAAACACTTTGATTATTCTTTCAATTACTGAGTATTTAAAAAGCTTTAAATATCGAATAAAAATCAGAAAGTATTAGCTATTATATAAGAATTAGTTTTTATTTTTATTTTAACACATTAATACACTTCCGTTGAGTTGATAGAATTTTATATTTTCTCAGTTGCCTCTGCATCAGTGCTTCTTAAAGTTTCAATATTCGTTACCCAATAATTAATCATAGTTTTCATCACGCCCCCCAGTTTGAGAAGCGCTGCTCTACAAGTCCCACAAACATGAGTGAGGTTAGTTGTTTTTGAAAATTTCAAAGAAAAAATCCTAAACAAATAATCCATTTATTTAACATAATAAAATTGCAAACGTAAATCAATAGCTCCATTGTTTTCTATTATTATTACTATCATAAAGTTATGAGAAATGATCGAATTTGAACGTTTAATAAAATACATTCATTTTCACTATACTTATTTCATTCAATTTAATAAAGCATCAAAGTTTATTGTGTGTATAAGAATCTATTGAATTCAATAGCATTTTGCTACATCTTATTCAAGGTCTAGTCACATATTTGCCTACCTTTTTATTTTTTTTATTTGCCTATTCTGTTAAATAATAAAATATAAAAAGCCATTTTTATATCTTGAACATTTTTATTCTAAAAATAGAGGCATTTCCACTGTATTATTTCTTCAATGTAGAAAAGGGGAATAAGAAGTTATTTCTTTTTTCTCATCATATTTAAATATGAATAAAATTAATAAAGAATGTTTATATAATTCTTAAACATTTGTATGGCTAAAATGGAATGCATTTTTATTGCATTTTATTTCTTGTAATGTTATAAAATAACAAAAAGAAAACTTATTCGAATAGTTATTGTTTATTAAATATATCTGCATATATATATATAGCATTGCTAACCCTAAATCGCTGGCCTAATTCAGCGACAGCTTTAGAAATCATAATAGGTCTCCAGTTTAGTCCAAGGCTTTTTTGTATCTACATTTGTTGTGTCTTGTGAATTCCAATTTCTTCCTTCTTTAGCACTGTAGGTACTAGAACTTCTTCACTTTTATTTTATTATACTATATATATATATATATACTAGCTGAAGTACCCGTTCTTCACACGGGTTAGTTTGTAAAAATAAAAACATATTATTCGTGATATATTAGCTGAATTGTATGGAGAGTAAATCCCCCGGTACAAAATAATGTATAGAAAAATATTAAATATTTTTTAATAGGTGCACTTATTATTTATTCAAAATGCCTCTTAAGCCCTCGCAATGCCCCTTGGGGGTCAATTTTCGCAAACTCCTTTTTGTAGGGGATCTCTACTCTATGAAAGAAATGTGCCAACAAAATTTTAAGTCTGCAAGTTTAATAGTTCAAAAACGGTAATATTTATCTGTAACATCTCTTAAGCCTTCACAACGCCCTTTGTAGGTTGATTTTCGCTAAATCCCTTAGCGGATTTCTACTCCATGAAAGGAACGATCCTCCAAAACTTCAAGTCTGTAGGTCAAATAGTTCAAAAACGTGAATATTTATGTATTACGCTCCTTAAGCCCTCGTAACACCTCTGGAGGGTTGCTTTTTGCTAAATTCGTTAGCGGATCTCTACTACTTAAAAGGGATGTGTCTACCAAATTTCAATCTGTAGGTCCAACAGTTCAAAAGCAGAAATATATATCTGCAATGCCCCTTGGGTTTCAATTTTCGTAAGCCCTTTTTGTAGTGGATCTCCATTCCATTAAAGGAACGTGCCTACAAAATTTCTAGGTCTAATTGTCCAAAGACTGAAATATTTATCTAAAACTTCCCTTAAGCCCTCCCAACACCCCTTGGGGATCGATTCAGGTAAAAACGGGAACCTTCTTTATGGATAGGGGATAGAAGGCTACCGTACCATATAACTCCTTTGATTGTACCAAGACTCGTTTACTTTTATAACATATACTGATATTATATTTTCTTATTCTCTTATTTATCGAATGATAAAATACCGATAGAACATTTTATCTAGAATGTTTGCACTTTATATAAAAAAATGAGTGCAGAAATATAAACAGTTTACCTGCTCCTAAAAATTGTCCGTGATGAGAGAATTAATTAAAAATCAAGCAAGAAAAAAAGAAACTGCTCCCTCTGTCTGATCAGCAGCTCTGTTTTATTTCCGGGTCGTCAACTAGCTTCAATTAATTTATCAAGTATTATATTTGATAAAACAAGATCCTCTCCTTCTTAAAGAGATGCATCTACATTTCCGGATGTCATTAATTATATCCAGTTTTAGCAAGCACTATTAGGAAAAAATAAAGAATCGGCTTAACTATGATTAAGTTTATGCTACTCTAAGCTTTCATCTTATGCATTTATTAATGCTCTTTTTAACCGAGATTTCTCTATGTTTTGTAGCATAGATTATACTTGAAAATTAATATAGACAAATAAAGAAAATTTGGCTTGAAATTGTGAGTGATGTACAATTTCTAAATAACAGCGTCTGAAAATTATTCAGATCTGCTTTTTAATGTATTTATTTCATGATTTACTTATTCCCGATAATGGATTCGTAAAATTTAGCGAATATCTTTTCCTGTACGGAAAAATGCTTGCACCATTCAGGATAAATGGAATATTTTAATTGTAAGAATTATGATGACACCATTTTAATTTGTCAAGCCACTACTGTTGTAAAAATTCAGCTGCCAAGGCTGCTAATTCTACCAGGTATCTAAAACGTATGAATACACTTTCAAATTTAAAATAAGTAACCTATGAAAGATATTCACTTAGGTTTTTTTGTGTTCCATGAAAAAAACACCAAAGGATTTTTTTTTTTGGCAATATTTCATTGTACGATTTCAATCTGCGCACGATAGTTGCGCGCAACATATCGAATCTATACAAGTAACGTCAACTCAGCTTGTACTAAGGCTACCAGATTTTGTTTTGGACATTACGCTTTCTGTCTTCATAAATCTTTTATGCCACTTGTGATTTGCGTATCTTGAAGGTGCACTGGCCATGGTAGCCTAGTTATCCAGGTAACGGACTCGTGACTGACTTGTCATGAGTTCGAGCCAAGTACAGCTGAATTAATACACAAAAATTTTTACCCGTTGTGCATTTTGAGTGAAGTTTCGATAAAATGTTCTTTAAATCCCTGCATTCTGGAGGAAGAAATACTGTATATTCTGAACATGAATTACTGCACCTTGAGTCTTGTTCAGTCTCTTGATCGTCATCTTAAGAATCTAGCAAAAATTCCAGCAGATAATTTGCTGGGACTTATTCATCTGAAGAATCATCTGTTAGTGCATCTCTGCTTTCAGATGGTAGGTTCTGTAGTAAATCCAAAGCCTCTTGAAGACTGAGTTTCTTCTTTCCAGACACTCCAGGAAAAGGAAAAAATAATTAATAGCATCTTGAAAACCTTCTATTATTGTTAAATCTCAATTACACATAAAGAAATTAAAATGTTGCTAATTTTTGAATAAATTATAGGTATTTCATTTAATTGTGGGGTAAAAAAAAACAAGCTCAGATTCAAAGTTCAAAATTTTTTGAAAACTTTAAAATAAAAAAGCAAAAAAAGTCAAGCTGGAAAGAAATGCCAAAAAAAAAAAAGTATAACTCTATTATACTATAGTGATGGCGCTACAACACAATAAAAAACAAGCTCTTCACGGATGAAAAAAAAAAGTTCTTGCTCTAACATCCAGTGAACTGTTGGTACTTATAAGTACCACACAAAGTTAATCAAATGTAAAATTAATTATATTCACTGTTCACACTTAAAATAAATAGTCAAATCATTTTCTAAGGTCTTAACTAACATACAAAAAATAAGACACTTACATTTTGACATTAACTATTTTTTCGGAACAAAAATAACAATTTTCGCAATCCGATCAAAATATCAGCTGAAAACGCAACTTCTGTTTTAAAAAACACTATTCGCTTTCCCCCTCCAAAATACTCTTCAAAGAACCTGTGCTGCCATGTATTCTAGATGAGTGGAATTAAAAGAGTATTCTCCTGGTAAATATTGTCAGAATATTCGTAAAAATTGTTATTTTATGTAATTTTAGTGTGTGTGTGAGTGGGGGGTACTTTTAAGTACCGTCACTTAAGGGTTAATACTTGTGACCCTTGAGCTATCCTTCCTTGAAAATCACCTTTGCTATTAAAATACCGATTTTTCAAAATTAACATTCAATTAAAATATGATTCCTTAGCCTTCTAAATCTGTTTTAATTTTGTTTATATATGTTATAGAACTTAAGGAATTTGAAGTTAAGCTCGAAGTTTGAAGCAGCCGGTAGTAGCTTTTTGAATACGAAGCAAACTTAAGAAACGCTATATTTTGCGTACATAATTTTATAAAATGGTCGATTTAACTTAAATCAATTTTTTTTTTTAAAAAAAAATAGTTAAATTTAGGATGTATACATTTTTTAAGGGATTTTTAATGAGCGTTCATAAAAAAATTATTTTATGAATTCCGATCATATTATCACAAAATCCATATACCAACTTTTAATGTATATAATTCTACATACTTGTAAATGAAATTTTATATGTGTACGTCAATTATTGTAGAAGTATTGAATTGAAGTCTTAAAACACTTATATATTGTAAAAACTTTGATATTTTCACTGAAAAAAAGGATACAAAAAATTCAATCTTAAGTCGGATTCTTTTTTAGAAGCATTGAGCAACATCTGCTACAAAGAAGCGCTAAAACATTTTAAAAGTAGTGAGAAAGAAAAAAAAAAAGAAAATTTTTACTAACCAAGAATAGGATATTTATAAACTAGGTTCCTTTTGATGCCTAATATTTGTTGTTATGGGTAAATTTGGTATTTCTTTCTTGCTTTTTGCTTTTTCTCAAAATCAAATTTTCGACAATTTAATCTTTCCTATTGCACCATAAATCAAAATGTTATGAAAGAAATAACGCGAAATTTTGTACAAATAATCAAATGAGTTCAATTCAAGGGATGGCCTTCTCCTTATTGTAAATTGTCCATATTTTTATTTATGATTAAATATGCAAATTGTAAATTTTGAAGATTTATTTCTGTTCCTAAAGCAATCCAGTGCTACAAAGTTTTAAAAGCAATCACAGTTACACAAAAAAGTTTATTTCCTAGAACAGGTTTCTATCTTTATAATAAAGTTTGCTGAATAATGATATAATGATTTGAAGTTGGGTTATGATATATAGTATAATAGCTGTTTTAGAGTATTTTTATGTACAATTTTAGCAACAAAATTATAATTCTTTAAATTAGCATATGATTTACAATTAAATTTAAGTTTTAAAATATATTTAACCTCATAATACATATTTAAAGTCACATTTTTTAAAATATTTTAAAAAATTTCTCCGATTGTAGGATAGCACCTTAATACCTTTCTTGACTCAGAAAAAAGCTGCATGAACAATCAAAAATCGAACTATGCATCCATTCCTTTTTGCATGTCATACACGGAAAAGATTGCAGCTTAGAACACGCACATTCATTTGCTTATTCTACAATCAGGAATTCTACTTCTTGATTTGCATGATTTTTTATAAATATCCATCTTCTGTATCGTGCATACAGTCCTTGAGTGTAGCATCATGACGTTAGTAGAGAGCAGGTGTTGAGAATTGAAGCATACAAATGACTGTTAATTCTTATTTATAAAGTAAAGTTTTATATAGGTGAACGGAAAAGGAAAAAAACTAGAGATCTTTACGTTTTCGAATTCCGCGCAAAATCAATGTACTTTTATGCACACAAGGAGTGGGTGCGTTTGTTTCTGTACTAAGACATCTGTTCTACACAACGTGCTGTTCACGTGATGGCACAGCTGAGTGAAGCTTCATAACCACATAGCTGATTCGTCGACTTACTGCTTAATCTTTCTGTAGTTCTCGCATTGGTAAACACAGATTTCACTACAGTGACTTCTAATTGCCAGTTGTTCGATGTTTGTATGTTTAAGATTCTTTATGAATCAGGAAATTGAGAGTTCCTTATTGCCCACACTTGTGAAGGGTACGTTGCGGTCCGATTAATAGCTGACAAAGCATGTTTTTGTGATGCTTGTTCCTTTACTGTACATATAACTCACTGGTTATTCTGAAAAACTATTGCTAGTACAAAGCAGGGCGTTAACTGTATAAAAGGTCTTAAGCGGGTGAACTTTAAACTATCACTATTGTTCAGAACCTTGCGGAGAAAAGAAGCATTATTTTGATGAACTTATACATTACATCCCAAACAGACCCCGAATACAAAAAAAATGCAAATGTTAGTTATGATTAGAATCACTCATTTTAACTAGTTAATTTTACTTATCTTTTCTGTAAGCAATTTTAAAATGTTATTGCGAACCTCTAGAATGATTTTTTTAGAAAAATTTTGGAATTTGTTATCATTCATAGCTTTTACAGTGTCTTGACAATCTTCATCCCTGGAATTCTTAGAAATAATTGTACTTGATAGACAAACGCTATACAACTTGAGGGGCATTGCAAGTCATTACACAACAGAGGTTGTACTTTGTGACCGTATATCTTCTAAACAAAAACATATAGAGCTGAAAATAATACTTAAAATTTATTTTAAAAAAACGATTTTAAATAAAAACAAATTCAGTTTCTATTTGAAATTTTATTGTAAATCTTTCTTGAAAAAAGACTATATTATTAGTAATAAATGTACATTTTCCAACAAATATTCCATACTAAGGGCTAAAAACATCGTATAGCCATTAAAATTAGTATTCGAATTTAATTTAAAACGTAAACATTCATACGTATGCACACACATATCTATATCTATCTATATATATATAAAGGAGAAAAGTGGAACTCGTACTCACTCATCATGACATCTCCGAAACTATTAGATATCTACCGACTTGAAATTTGGTAAGCATGCTTCTTCTGTTGAGTACAAATCCGCTATGAACGGGGTTTGAAGAAATAGACTTCCAGGGTTTTTGAGGAGTTAAAGATAGACGAAGGAGTCATAGACGAAATTTCCCGATTTTTGAACTATTTGAATTCCAAACTTCAAAATGAGCAAACATTTTTCTTTTGTTCAGTCAAGTTAGAACGGGTTTTGAGGGAATCGACCCTTAAGGGGGTAACGGGGGCGTTTTAAATATAAAACAAATCCGATTTTGAGCCTTAAAAATTGCAGACTTAGATTGCAGTAAATATGCGCTAGGATTGGGTTGCGCGAAAATTGCCTCCGGGGGGGGGGGCGCGAAGC
>BMAV01015688.1:592342-606172 GCA_019973955.1 Trichonephila inaurata madagascariensis | reverse complement strand
CTACAGTGTTGAAATTTGGCAAACATGTCTCTCTAGTTGAGTAGAGATCTGCTAAAGGCGGGTTTTGAGAAAATCGAGTTAGGAGTTGTTAGGAGTTACGAGGGTGTTATAATTGAATAAAAAAAGTCTCGTTTTTAAACTACTATTTGTCAAACGTTGTTTTTTTTTTTTTTTTGCTGAGTAGAGAACCGATAAAAATGGGTTTTGCGTAAATCTGTTTTGAATGGAGGGGCTATATGGAGGAGTAAAAGAATACTATACTTCTGTTTTAAAAATTCATGTCCTGTCTTCGTTTTTTAATCAATAGTTGAGGGCTATGTGAAGGTTTTCCAATGTAATCGAAAGCTTAATGGTAGGAAAATATCTATAGGTTGTAAATAGTATACATAATCATACAAAGAAAGTCATGAAACACTCAGCGAAATACACTACTGGGCATTAAAATCGCTACACCAGGAAGAAATGTAGATAGCAAAATGATATTTATTGAACAAGTACATTATACTAGAGATAACAAGTGATTAAAATTTCAAGAGATTTGGGTCAATAGATCCTGAGAAATCAGTATCCAGAACAACCACCTCTGGCAGTAATAACAGCACTTATACGCTTGGGCATTGAGTCAAACATAGATTGGATGGCATGTACAGGTACAGATTCCCATGCAGCTTCAACACGATGCCACAGCTCATCAACCGTAGTGACTGGTGCATGGTGATGAGCCAGATGCTTGACAACCATGAACCAGACTTTTTTCTATTGGCGAGAGATCTGGTGATCGTGTAGGTCAGGGCAACAGCCGAACATTTTTCGTATAAGGGAAAGTCTGTACAATACCGGCAACATGCAGTCGTGCATTATCCTGCTGAAACGTTGGGTTTCGCAGAGCTTAAATAAAGGGTAGAGAGCCACGGGTCGTAATACACCAGAAATGTAACGTGTACCGTTCAAAATGCCATCAGTGTGAACAAGAGATAACCGAGACATGTATCCAATAGCACCCCCATACTATCACTCCAGGTGATGGGCCAGTATGACGATGACGAATGTGCTCTGCCAATGTGCGTTCATCACGATATCACAAAACACGGATGCGATCATCTTGATTCTGTAAACAGAACCTGGATTCATCTGAAAAAATTATATTTCACTATTCGTGTGCCCAGGTTCGTCATAGATCCCAGCATTGAAGACGCTTCTGTCTGTGATGTAGCGTCAAGGAAGCTGCAGCCATGATCTCCCAGCTGAGAGTTCATGCTACAGCAAACGTCGTCGAACCGTTCGTGCAGACACTTGTTGTCTTGCAAACAACCTAAATTCTTGACAGGATTCGTGACGTGGCTTTAAGATCCATTAAAGCCATGTGGGTAACATGCCTGTCTTCTCGGCTGCTAGTGATGGGGACCGTTAAGATTCAGCACGGCGTTCCGTATTACAGTCCTGAACCCATCGATTCCATATTCTGCTAAAAGTTATTTGATTTCGACCGACTCGATAAGCAATCCTCCGATAGGATAAAACGGAATCCCTGTACGCTGCAATTCGACCTTTATTAAAGTCAGAAACGTGCTGGTACGCATTTCTGCTTCTTACATGAGACATCACAACAACTTTTCAGCAGGCAAAAACGTTCAAATGCAATTTGTGTATGAGAAATCGGCTGAACTATGTCCCCATTTAAACACATTGTAGGTGTCGCTACCCGCGGCCTACTTTATTTGAATTCACTGAAAACCTAATCATTTGCATATCACAGCACCTTCTTCCTGACGTTTAAATGTCACGTCTGTAGTATGTCACCTTCTTGGTGTAGCAATTTTAATGGAATGTAGTGTATGTGTATATATATTAGATCTTTTCCATATGCGTGGAGTTTGTAAGAGTCACGAGTACTAATTTTTTTTTTTTAATGTGTTACCAATCATTCTTCAGTTTTAAGATCTTAAGAAATTCTTGGGTGAGTTGTTGATGATTAGTGGCATTTAATATTTGTTGTATACTCAGCGATTTCAGTAATTTAGTTGTATGAGTGCGTTGGTGTTTTTGAGATATATATAGCATTGGTGAATATACAAGGTTTTCAAATTTAACTTTTAAATTTTTGAGATCTTAGGGATTTTGGATATTTCCATTTTAATAATAGATATATTTTCGCTGATATTTGGTGGCTCAGTTATGTTATACACTTAGCTATTTTAGAAATTTAATACTTTTTTGGTCATAATATTATTCAAGATACGGTGACAAAAATCTTGATTTTCGAAGTTTCAACTTTTAAATTTTTGACAATTTTATGAATTTGGATATTTTCATATTGACCTACTAAGTTTCTATAGGAGGAAGATTGGTATCATCAAACTAGTGTAACCCTACTTCTTAATCCTAAGTCCGGGGTTTCACCCGGTTAATTTATAAATACTCAATCCTATTTTAAAACTTAAAACCTTTTATTTTTATATTCGCCATTGAGATTTTGAACTGGGATTTCGTATTCTAAGATTATATTGCTTTAATTTTTTTGTTTGGTTGAACAATATGTGTTTAATATACGCAGTTTTAATGGCCGGTACAGTAGCATATAATTTTATCGTAAAACAAACAAAATTTTATCTGAAATTTCGACTGTTTTACAACCCTGTTACGTCAGATTTACATATATATTGTTAGTACTTTGAAATCTCTTGTCGGATCCGAAGGCTTAGAGGCAGCTCGCCCGATTTATAAGCCTAAGGTTGCGGGTTCGACCCCGGCAGGAGTTGATAGATTTTCTGGATGCTAAAATCGTAGGCATGCATGTCATATGATTATGTAGAATGTAAAAAGATCCTTTGAGTATCAATTTGGATCTGGTACTTTCAGCAAAATTAAACCCCGTCATTATTTAGCATCCGACGAGAGTTTGAACTAAATAAAACTCAAACGTCTCAATTTGGTATCGGAAACGCCACTAGATGGTGCCGCCAACAAAATGGCTTCCACTCTTGGGAACTTACCGTGTCTACAAAAGCTTCGTTGTGCCCAATGTAGGGAAAAAAACATTGAAATCTTACCTTGTGACGGGGCTTTACCATGTTTTTCATACTAATCCTCTTGGGGAATCTTTGGGGCCAGCATTGAGTTATTTCACAGCCAATCCTCTCAAGAAGAAACCGTGATATTCAGATTAGTTAGTAGATATATAGTGAAGGTTTTGTAATCGCAAGGGAGAAGGAGAAAGGAAGCTGAGATGCTGAACGCCGTGAGCTGATGGTAAGAAATTAAACAGAAGTATTATTATAGAACGGTCTTTAGCAAGTTAAAGAAATTAAGGAAGATTAAGATTCATAGGATAACTTTGCCTAAAGTTAAGTGGTTAAGATTCCAGGCGCTTATTTACATAGAATTTAGAGATTCGTTATATCACTCCTGATTGCTTTCCTATAGTAAGACTTGCTTTGTTCAATATATTTGTTATGTGGCCAGCTTGGGAGATCAATTCTTACCTCCCACAAATCTAGGTCAAGTAGATAAAGAGATGGTACCCCCAGGTAGAGGGGTATCACAACCTATTTACAACAACGTTATATTAAATGTAGGTACTGTCAGTTATATTTACATTCCAATATCAGTCTATAGTATTTATTGTAAAATAAAAGCAAGAATGTACTCGTTTATATTTTCCCAAACAATTCAAAATATATTTCATCCTCATGTTTTCTTACCAATAATACCTAACATTTTTGTATTTCTACTGAAATTCTGCCCTGATCCTTTTTGTGATACGTTTTGGTATCTGTTTTTATTTCATTTTTTCAACGATCAACAATTATTCATGATTTCTCTATTTTTTAAACTTTATAGTATAGAAACTATTTACTAAGACTTGTGTCTTGATCTATGAGACTATCCCATTTCCTGTCTATTCCTTGCATTTTGAAGGCGCATTCATCTTTCCCGAAGACATACGAGGTCTCCCACTAATTTATCAGTGTCTAACTCCCCATACATTGAGATCTGAGTTACGATCTAAAACAGTAGCAGTTCGAAACAGCGAAGAGCAGTGATTGTTCGCGTGAATCCCTGGCACTAGAAGTGTTAGTTCGCACAATTGTTTAGCAAAGCTGCGCGTGGAACGAAATGGAATATCTCACGCAATCGAGATTCAGATATGCGTTGTTTTGTAATCTCTTTGGAAGGGTTCAATTCCATTTAGTTTCCAAATCCGGGGAGGTGTATCACCTGAGAGATGAACACCTGTTCCAGGATTTTTATCAAACCAGCCGAGTCAAAGGGTTGTTTCCTGCAGTGTATTCTCTCAACATTAAAAATGCACCTGGGTATTCTCCATGAAAAGTATATTATCGCTATATATATATATCCTTGAACCGGATACGACGGTTGAAGTTACTCTCTGCTATGATAAAAAAAATTGCGTATCCGCCTGAAATCATAAAAAGTAAAGAAAAAATCGAAAATTAGAAAATAAATAGTAAATGAAGTTTGTTAAATTTTAAGCATATTGCATTTTTTAAATTTTTTTTTAGATTCCTTGTAAGAGTATTTTACGTAAGAAGTTCTAAATATCTTTATTGAAAGTTTCTACTGTAAAGTAGACGCATATACAAGAACGTTATAAATCTAAGTTGATATATCTCTGACTTTTAACTTAAACATTTATATATATTTAATGTAGTTTCCTTCGTTTTTTAATTCCAATATATTAAATTCATATACTTGAAAAAAATGTATGCATTTATTTAAATTATTTTGAAACATAATGAATACGGTATTAAAAAATTAATCAAATACCTTGGCTCATTTCCATTTTTATACAGTTAAAAGTCAATAATTACTTATGAGGAAAGAATGTCCCTTCAATGTAGCAATCTCTTCATATGTTTAACAAAAAAGAATTGAAGCATAATAGTTAATATTAAAAAATTATGCTTGGATAACAGAAGAAAAAACTAATTAAGAACACAGATGAATTTTTTTATCTTTTTAAAGTATTTCCTAATATTAGCGATGAATAGATTCAATAGCAATTTACTATTACATATATTATTGTCAAAACACACAGAATTTTATAAGACTCAAAAAGAAATATTGCTTTCTCAAAATCCATTACAAATTATCGCTCCAAGTAATTCATTATAATTAATACTTTTAAAAGTATGAATTAAACAAAAACTCTTAGAATCAGAAGCGTTAATTAAATCAAATTTATCGAATTCTTCGAAAAAATTCCAACGTGATGTTATTATTAACATGCCAGCAAACGTGAAATTAATAATAATAATATAATAATGTAAGACATTAAATATGAAACAAAAATATAAAACATTCTTATAAGAAGTTACGCATAAATTAACATATTTGACTTAAGAAATGCCAGATGAATGACATCAAAATAAAACAGATCAATATCAAACTTCCAAAACGAGGTCAAAAAGTTTACCTTATCTAACCAAACTTCCTTGAATCAGACTTTTCATTGATACTTTATTCGAATAATTAAATAAGTTAATTACAGTTCATACGTACTATTTATTATTAATTATTTAAAATATGTATGACATGTATTTTTAGCAAACTGAGTAAGTTACTCTTTACTATTGTTTATCTCATGAAAGGTACTTCTACGTAATAAACAACAATCTTATTTTCTTTAAAATTGAAGTCTTATGCTTTACGTACCAAATGGAATCTTTGTAATGCATGGAATGGATTTGCATTTGAACTAAATCCCATCTGCAATCTTATAAAATATTCATATTTTTGTCACGGTTAGAATTTAGATTTTCTTTGACATAATCTGTGTATAGTTGGCTATGATTCAAACAGACTAGAAGAAAAAAATCTTTTATCAAATAATAAATTACGTAGCGAGGTAGATATACAACGCATTCGTTCTTTCTTGTAAAAAAAAGGCTATTCATAAACCATAAATACTTTTATTTTAACTTTTTTCTGTATAAATCGAAATATATTTGCTTCTAGAAATTGGGATTCGTAAAACAAAATGCTTATTGAGTAGAAACGTTAACATAAATGCTTCCTTGGAAAGTAACATACATACTGAAAAGAGCTTTCAACCTTTTATTAAGGGGACTCCATAATTATCATTACACAGCATAATGTCTTTAACTACTATATTAATGACTGTTATATATTCAAAGTGTTTTTCTCAAACAACATCGTTTGGGAGTGTATACGTAATGATAGACGTAATGATAGAACTGCCAGAAAATTTTATAGGTGTTTTCCAAATGAAAGTATCAAAAATTTGTTACTACAAGTTACAATTGTGTGGAACAGTTGTTGCTAGTAATTATTTAATTGTAAAGTATATTATCTAGGATAAGACATGGTCTACTAAAGAATAATAATATTGTACATTTTGCTCAAAACAGTACTAAGGGAGCTGTAGGCTCCGTAAAGGGGCAAAAAAAAAAAAAAGACTTTCATAAATTTAAATACACGCAAATGAATCACATACAAGGATTGCATTCATATCCGGTTATATCTATAGAATTGAAATCTTGTTCCTGAAAGTTAATGGTTAAAATAATGATTATTTGTTATAATTTTTAATGACGTTTTTAAAATTATTTTTATAACTTTGAATAAAACTTTTTAACAGCTTTTTTTGGTTAAATTACATTTTGTTCTATTGTTAAAAGATGAACTTCAACAGAAAACTCTATATTTTTTTTACTTCGTATTTTTAAGTATGCAATAATATTCTTTCTTTTTCTTGTGGATCAATGCATTAAAATAAAATAAGCAATGAAAAACATTTTCTTAATTTCAGAAATATGAAGTTTTGGGGACTGTTCTGTCAAAAGTAGATTTTGGTCTTTGATTATGCACAATAATAATTCATCAAGTATTTACTTTACTATAAAAATTAATGTATAAAATATTGACACATTTTACTACCTTTCGCAATCTACATTTGCTAGTTATAATTGTCTAAACTATGTATGTATATATGTGTTTAGTATCAAAATAATTTGCTCCATAGGGCTATTACTTTTTACTTGTTCAGGTATTAACATTTTGGAAAAATTAAGAGAGGATTTTCACGCAATCAATTTTATCATCCAAGAAAAGAAATTAATCAATTAATGATTTATAAATTTTATCTGAAGAAAGAAAAGGAACATTTAATACTTCAAATATTTAATTGCCAAAAAAGGTCAAAACTCTGGAATTTTCATTTATCAAAATGGTTTTATTTAGTTAATGAAAAATAAAAATAAACCACACATATCGACGGAGCTTCGCGAAATACGAATTTTTCAGTAACACACAAAGTAAAAGTTCCCAAAAAACTTTTTTTTTTTAAATTTTGGATTCCTCAGACTAATAGTGAAAATAACATTTAAACGAAATATAATGATGAATAGATGAAAATAATTATTTTTGTACCTCAAATCTACCATTAAGAATTTGTCTTATTCATTCTACGATTCGGAGCAAAAAATTTTATGCACAGAAAACTTACTTTGTCTTATTATTCTGCCCTCAAAACCCATATTTGAAATACATTTCAAGTTTTATTTTCCGTTTCCAAAATTTATTTTTAAAACACGATTGTTTAAAAATCTCCTTTCCACAATACTCTATAAAGAGAACATTAAAAATTCATTCGAACTTAAAATAAAACTTTTTTTTTCCTACATGAAAAATACCTTATTCTACTTAAAGGTACTTCATAAATTTATGTTCTACAAAGACCGTTCTTCTTTTTATTAAATTATTGTTTTTTGTTATTTAATAAACGTGATTTTACGTCTTCAAAAAAATCGATTTGGTAAAAACGTTAACAAAGGACTGATATCGTTTAAATGTACAGGTACACTTTTCAAAGCCTTCACCTCTCTTTAGGTGAATTGCTAAAAAAAACCGTTACATGACGGATTTACAATTTATTCCGTTCCATTATCATATTCTAGTATGTGCAATTGTTTTTATTGTGTTTTAAGTCACTGAGTGAAAAATTGCATCTTGGATTATACAGCATATTTTCGAATTCGTGACAATCGTTCTATAGAACCGAACAACTTATCGATTGGTATTCGATCTATATACAAAATAGTACTCCTTCATTTATTTATTTATTTTTTTTACATGGATGGATAAAATAAATAAGACATTTGACATCCTAATGTGTATTATATTGATGTAAATAATTTACTATTTGAAAATTCTTTTCAGTTTTACTACTTTAATTTTTGTTGATAATAAATGAACTTTTATGTATTAAACATGATGCTGTATTAAATATGATATTAAAAAAAGAAATGTATTCCAGAAATTACAGATGGTTTGTTATGGAAAATATTGCATAATATATTGAGATACTGAATTCTTACTTTGAATAATGTACTATAATTTAATAAAGTAAAATTTCAGTATCTCAATATATTATGAAATATTGTGTCGGATTTTTTTGCGACCTTCACACAAATCCTCTTGGGTAATCTTTGGGCTAGCATTCGTGTTTAATTCACAGCCGTCCCTCTCAAGAAGAAACCTTGATATTTATGTTCGTTCGACGATATAAAGCCAGAGTTTTTGTAATTATAGAAGGAGCTGAGAAGCTGTTAAATTCTCCACGCAGGTTAGATAGAGTAAAGTTGATTTTCGCAGCTTAAGATTAAGAGCGGTGTTTACACCTGTATTAAATTAGTGGATTGGGGGTTTGTAATCAACGATAGAGTAAGTTAAGTTAAATTAGTTACTTGCACTTGTTTGCTTAGTATTTATTACTTTCTCTCTGCCACTCCTTTGACATTTACTTAGAGATTAAACTGTTGTTGATTAGTGTGTTTGAGTAAAATAAATAATTGTTATAATGGGCAAATTTCTGGTTCTGCTTTTATTCCTCCTACACTCTTAGGTAGGCAAAACGGTGAGGGAACAACTTCAGGGGTAAGTCACTCACAATATTTTCTATAACAAACCATCTATAATTTATGGAATACACTCTATAACAGCGATCACCAACCGGTGGTCCGTAAAAAATTGTTGATAGTCCATTCAAAAATTGGAATATTACACTAAGAATCAGTGGCGTAACTGAGAACATTTAGGACCCCCGGCAAAATCAGGTTTTGGTCCCACAAGTTGGATTTTAGAAAGGGTAGGTACTTGGTGGTATTCGGGCTTTGGGCCCCCTAGAATTCTGGCACCCCGCAATGCGGGTTGTACGTTACGCCACTGCTAAGAATATATAGTAGTTAAGCAAACTTCATATTTTTTAAATAGTTATTCTGTAACTGATATTTTAAAGTGTCTTTCACACTAATAAACTAAATATTTCTGATTATTATTATACTTTTATTACACGTTACATTTACATATTTTTTTTATAAATTCGTATAGGTCGTCCCCCAAATATAAAATTATACATTTAGTGGTCTGTGAAGTTCTAAAGATGAGCGGGCGTGCTGCCCTACTGCATAAATATGACACACCAAGCAGTTATTCAAATGGGACGAAATTGTGTATGCTCCTACCTTACGATAAAACTTGCAACAAATTAACTTTTGTCAACCAATGACTCACTAGCTGAAGCTCCAGCACGTTGCAAAAGATTTCCAGATGATGTACGAAACACATGATATTCCAATACTAAGGCATGATTTTCCATGCGAAAGTTGTTCCTTGTGTGTGTGTGGACACACTTTACCAATGCTTCACAGTCAGATCAGCGAAAAATATGAGCAAATGTCACTATTAGATGAGTACTAGATTTAGAGAGATGAGACTACTTTTTACCTAAATGATACCTCTTGTGAGGAAACTTTCTAAGTCTTCATAATGAACTCCAAGGATTCCGCTCGCGAAGTCATTTAATTAATAATTGGCAGAAATGTATCTCACAAATATTTATTGATCAATGAACCTATTTATGAGGGGAAGATCAACACTCCCGAGCTATAATATAAAGATTTAAAGTTATTTATCTAATACCACCAGAAGGGATGCAGGCCGTTGCTGTAACCCTTATAAACGTCATCTGCTTATCGAAGCTAACTTGGAAAATCCTTTTTTCGAATTAACTAACTAGAATCACACACACACAATAATAACGCAGTTAGCAATATGATCAAGCAAAAGAATAATTACAATACCCTAGCTCCACTTCAAGCCACTTTGTATGATATGACACATCTGAACATAACGTTCCTGCGTAAGAAGGTGGTAATAAAAAAAATTTCAGCAGTATTAAAGAAAAACCCCTAGTTAGTTTTAAGAGGAAAACCTCGCGAGAGATAGCCTGTTACATTCCCAGTATGCAACACCTACTTAAGGGGGGTTAATAAAAACTATCTTTAGGTACCTACCCTTCCTGCTACATTTGCTGCTAATGACCACATTGATGAACTGCTACGCATCAAAAAATGGATATGATGAGCACTTTAAGTCTGGTTTGAAAAAATAAACTTTATGATTAGCCGTGTAATTTGAAAGTATCTATGTTCAATATTTTTCATGATGTACGCGCAATTTAAATCGGGAGATTCTTCTTGAAATACCATTTGTTTTCTTCTTAAATGCACTCTTTGTGCATTCTTCCTTTTACGAAAGATTTGAATTTAATTTTAAAACTTTTCAAACAAATGGATTTCTGCTTATAATGACGATGACATTTGTTTTCAAAATTTTCTTTAACCAAAATTCTCCTTCAGATTTCAAAAATGTTTAAATGCATGAAAAAATTTTTATTTTTAGAGATACATCTCTTAAAGATGAAACTTTTGAAGAATGAAACTTTATATTTTATGATATATCGATTATCTATTTCCCAATGGCTATTACTTAAGCAGCTTTTGGATTTTTAATATGGATGATGACATTTTTATCAATAATCTGGCTGAGTATAAGATATCAAAAGCATTATGAAAAGTGGAGAAGAAATTGCATCTAGAAAGACGAAGATTAACTGGACCCTTCTTAAAAATAACTTTTTGAAGAAGAAAATCCAACAAAATTTGAAGCACAATTTAGACATATTCATAAATTAAAAATAAATTCTAATGATAAAAGGATTCAAGATACTTTAATCATTTTCATGAACGAATTTTTTCTATAAAAAGTTTTAACCTAATAAAGCTTTCAAATTTTCATAATTACGCATGTTTATTATGTAATTATTCTGCTGTCTAAGAGCTTATGACCTATATTGAGTACTTTTAAATTGTGAAGAAAAAAATGAAAAACTTAAGCAAAATTTATAAGTGAAATTCATTTTTTACTTTCTTAATACATTTACACATTTAACTCATGGGCAAAAACTTTATGAAAATATAATTTTCAAAAAACATATTAAATTCAACAATGATGTATTCCAAAAACGGATTAATTAACCCAATTAACTTTAACAAAAAAATTATTTTGAACTCTTTTAGCGTTTCCATAATCTCGTATTTACCCATTACATTTATTTTATGCATAAAAGTAGCCTTAATTTTCGTTGCGAGTGGAATATTACTTAAATCTATTTTAATCATAGAAAATTTAAATTCTGTTACAGAAATTTATATAAATTTACTGTAACAATTTTAAGCTGCGTAGCAATACTTCTGGGTTTGTTTGGTTAGCTTTATTACTCATTGTGATCAGTCGATGTGTTGTACTTGCGTGAAGCCATGTGACCGCGGTGGCCTAGTGGTTATGGTCACGAACTCGCTGCCGGCGTGTCCTGGTGCTACAGAAAACCCTTAGTGTAAAATTAGCCGATGCACGTTAAATCTGTCTAGGTCCAAAATCTTCCCATTGGTGTGGAAGTCTGGAAACCAGCTCAGGTGTCGTCGATGTCACTTAACCGTGGTCCAAAATTCCGTGGTCAGTCGCCAATAGTTATCATATTGCCTCGCAGTGCCATGCTAATGTAACTCTCCCCATTAAGTCATTACAAATTCTAATCAGTGTATGCCAGAGTTTCTTAAACTGTGGGGTGCTTCCCCCTGGGGGGCGTGATAACTCGACGAGGGGGGCGCGAACATATTGAAAAGTCGAAAACAAAAGATTATTTAAAAAATATATTAATTTACTGAAAGTAAACAAACAAAACACATTCTGACATAATAAAAAAGGAACGTTTAAGTTACTAGTGACCCTATGAGCTTGTATTAAATAAAATTATATTCAAAAATTAACACTTATCTTGATAATTTTTATACGGTTTATAAATAATCCCTCAACTGCTGATTAAAAGTTACGCGATTCGCTCCCCAATGTCTCCGTTCTCCCCATAGGTGCGCGAATGTGATGTATTAGAGAGAGGGTCGGAGAAAAGCAATAAATAAGGAAATCTTTTGATATAAGTAAACACTTCGCAAACACTGTCAAGGTCATTTTATTGCATTCCAAAACTTTTGAGATAATTTTATGGATAGCAGTGCACAGAAAAGATCGTACTTCGGAAAGACGTATATATACGTCCGGGACATTTAACGCAACGGTTGAGCGAGACGTATATATACGCCGGTGGCACTTTAGAAGTTAAATTCATTCTGTAGCTTTAGCGTCAAAATATAGTATTATTGAATTCAATGCATTGTTACTTGTATGGAGAGGGGGGGGTGATGAAAATTATGATTGTGTGTGAATATTGGGTCACCAATATCAAGTTTGAGAAGCACTGGTGTATAAACACAATTATTAAAAGAATGAGGTATATCATAGTTATTCAACTATATTTTTTATCCTCAATATTTTATTCCGCTTATATATATATATAATTTGAGCTTTATAATATTTATTATTTAAATGATAAAAATTTTGTTACAAGAAATACACTTTTCAAAATAGTCTTTTTATTCTTCTTTTATCCCATAGGGAAAAAAAATAAAAGGCTCTGTGTGTGTGTTAAGTATTTATACACTTAAGCATCTCTAAGAGAATACAGAAGATTAATTTTAGTTTGAACACAGACAACCTCACTGAGTTGAATGCCTCTGTGTGCGTCATGAAACCCGTTTTTCATGAGATTGAAATTTCGGGGGCATATTAAACAAAATGATGAAGAACAAGAACAAAATAATAAAAAACATTGCTTCGTGCTGCATTTAATAAAAGTTTTTTTTCTCATGTCTATCTCGAAGACACGACGATAGGTGACTGCGACATCAACATCCCGTCTCACCTCCGTATCTAGAACCAGCTGGTTCTTTATCGGTTTTAATAGGTCAGATATTAATGCGACAGAAGAATTCACCTTTCAAGAAGACTACCTACGGCAACAAACTGGCTAGAGCCTAGGATCCCATCCCTGCCTAACACCCTCTCACCCCAGGGTGGGTTACATACATCCAAATGGGGTTGTTCATTCTATCAAGATATATGCATTTTTTTTATGCAAATATTCTCTGACAAAATAGGATGTATTTTTTAATTCCCTCAAGAAAACTAAGAAACACGCACATACATCCCGTATAATTATTTAATTTTTATCTTTTGATCTGATTTCGTAATGTAGTAACTATCAGTCTGTAATGATTCATGTGCTTCTGGAAACCGTACATGTTATCAAGTATCTATAAAAATTTTAAAAATTGATTTTCTTTTTCTGCAAATCTTAAAAAGTTTATGAATATTTTCTTAATAATATAGTGTTTACTCGTATCGACCAATATTCAATTTATTTCCATGTTTACATTGTTTAACATAAAATATTTTAAGATTTTATGTCAGGTATTATAAAACTAAAATCTATGTTCACAGTACATTTACACTACAGTTGAATTAGTTCTTACTTTTAAGGTATTCGACTATATATATACTTTTGGAACCGTGATTTTGCAAAAGCGTACAAATGGATAATATTTATGAAAT
>BMAV01015688.1:562331-572411 GCA_019973955.1 Trichonephila inaurata madagascariensis | reverse complement strand
TTTGAAAATGGGTCATTCTATGTTCATTTTTTATCAAAATATTGTACTTAAATAATTTTTTATTGTAATACTATTCTAAAAACAATTTTATGTACATTTTCTAATCTAAGTGACACTAAATATCACAAATATTATCCATTTATACGCTTTTGCAAAATCACGGTTCCGCGAACGTAGTCGGATACCTTAAGCATCTTCTTTTGAAAGTTGTTCAACTATGGTGGAACGACGTAGTAGCCGAGTGGTCATGGTCACGAACTCGTTCCCGGCATTGTTTCTGTGAGTCTTGGTTCTAGTTCATGTGACACCATGTTAAAGGCCTTATGTATCTCAGATCTATTGAGGCTCACAGTTCTCACATTGGCATAGTGTAGATATTTGGCAAGTGGAGTGAGTCATCCTAAGTGTCATCATTTGACCACGGTTCAATATTACGAATTCTGTTGCTAATAGCCATTCAACTACTGCTGACCAGAGCTTTTTAGAAATGTGTAAATTGACTTATACCAGAGTAGGAAAAATATTTGCAGTAATACATTTCAATCATTTATTAATATGGAGCCTTTAATATTCATACAGTTCTTAACACAAACAATAATTATGGGGCATCAGATAGCTTCATCATTAAATATTCATAGAATTTCAATACAAATGGTAATAATAATCATTTATATACTTTTCTGCAATCACTCCAATCTTCGAAAAATCAAATGCTTTGCTTCCTTTAAGAATCGAATATAAGTAACACTATATCCTTGAAATTAGTATAATTAAATGTTAATAATTGAAACAGGGTGAACATTTTTTTCTCGATACTTTTGTTCACATCTACGTACAGAAAAATACGAAAGTACAGAAAAAACACAAATTGTTTACTCTAGTATTTTATATTTGTGCACACTTATTACAAGCTCATATCTAAAATACTTAATGCGCAAAATTAGGGAAAGAAAAAAAAGTAATTTTGTTACAATTTCTTAAACACAGTAATTATTTCTTTTTAAAAAAGTTTGTACATTTTTTTATTTTTTTTTTATTTTACGATTTTGTCAAACAATATAAGGAATCGAGTAAACTGTAAATAGACAAAAAAAAAGCGTGTATATAACGGCTTTAATTATTTTTTTAAAAAAGATCTCACATAAAATATTTCTAAGCTGTTCTTAACATTATTTATACGTATTTCATCCGCATAATAAAAACATTTATTTTTTTATTTAATTATCGATATCTCTCATTTTTCATGTTTCCTTTACCCACAAATACTTATCTCTTACATCTGAATTTAAAATAGACATTTATTTATTTAAAAGATTTCTAAAAGTACAGTATTTTCTTTTCAAATGAGTTGAGTTGAGTTGTTTGGTGTCTTATGGTGCAAGAGCCAGTTTTGGCTATACTGCGCCAAACATTCATAGGTCTGTGGTCTGGACGGGAAAAGAAGAAAAGAAGAAATTGGATGACAAGATGGAGGGTCGAAAGTAGAGAAGGATCACTGGGGTACCCCGGGGTCGTGACACCCGTGTTTACCAAAGATAGTAAGCCCCTTGGGAAAAGGAAAAGATCACTAGGGTACCTCGGGATTGTGACACCCGTACCCACCTAAAGAAGGTGAGCCCCCTGAGGGGTTTCTTTTCAAATACTTATTATGCTATTCACCACCTACGTGGTTTGCCTGTACACCGTACGGGCTACCGAAAGCTGCCCACAACTGGTTTGCTCGTATGCTATACCAGCACTGATATTTTCTTCTTTCTATCTTAGATTTGCTTATATTTTTAATTCTTATAGTGAGACTATTAGTGCTAGTGTGTGTTTTTAAGAAATGCAGTTTGCCATGGTACTAAAATACTTATCCGGGATTTTCTTTGTGCTGAAGGCGGGAATTTTTCATTTAAGGCAGGAATTTAGATTCTTGAAAATATTCGATAAAGAACAGGGATTGGCAAGGCAATGTGTAATTTGTTGCTTGAGAAGAAATGCAAATGGAAAGATAATCCAAAAGAGACAATATTATATCTGCCCTCATTGCAATGTAAGACTTAGTATTATACACATGCTTCAAATTGTGTGTGCATACAAAATCCTCAACCGTTTGAAAAAGAAGTACTAACTTGAAATTTTTTGTAAGTGTGAGATAAATTCTTTACAGATATATGAAACATTCTTCATAGCATTTAGGGCGTACTTATAAAAAGCAAACATTTAGGGGTCTTTTGTGTTCAACAGTTATAAAATAAAAAATAGCAGGAAATTTTAAAATTGAAAATTTAAACAAAATTCTTACATTTTTGCATTTGTTAAGTTATAACAAATATAAAAATGAAAAAAAGATTCAGGCTTTTAAATGTATATGACGAGATGAGAGAGGCATTATCATTTTTACTACCAAATATAAAATAAACTATCAAAAACTATGAAGCTCAAATTTAGCATTAAATGCATTTTTATATTTAATTTGTAATTAATTACTCAATAAACATTTTGTTGTCTTTTTCATACATGTTATTTTCCTTAACATTGAAAATTACTATCATAAACTCTATTTTACATAATGTATTATGGATAAGTAAAATTCTTTTAAACTTATTTTATTGTTAGTGTGCCGCCAAATTTTGAAATTGTTAAAAGCGTACCACAACAGCAGAAAGGTTAAGAATCACTGGCTTAAGCAGTTAAAACATGCAACATCACATTTATAGAAACTCTTTTAGAATCAAATTAAGATTGATGCTTGCAATTTCCTCAAAAAAGTCTTCAATAATTCCTTAATTAATTAGGTCACACACACAGCACATGCTAATGAAACATTTCGTAAACTAAAATTGGCAGCATCCAAGACCTACTAAAAATATATCCTGCCTAAATCTTTTAATTCTAACGCAGATCTTTCCAATTAATAACAGAGCTACTACGCTGCTATCTGGACATTCATTTACCCTCTTATAGAATTTACGTAGTTAGTTTGGAATTCTACAACTGCATGCGATGAAAAAGAAAAGTAATTATGATTTTTGGAACACTTCCGAGAGGCTGAAGGAGTTCAAAGCTAGGATGAGAATAGAATTGTCTTTTATTCTATGAAGGATTTATTTTTGCGGACTATCTCTATTTTACTTCCTCTTTTTAAACATTCATAGAAGTTTAATTGTATGGGAACTGAAGCGCGCGATCGTTGAACCCTAAGGCATATTATATTTGGGTGATAAATGCTTCATCTGGAAAATATGAATTATGTTTGACTTATATTAAAAACCAACTATTATTTATGACTGAAATTTGTTATGAAATATAATTTAAATGCGATTTCTTTAACTAATAAAAACGTCTTACTCTCTTTTTTTCTTTCGAAGAAAAATGTGCAAAATTTATGTGTGTAGTTTTCTTATTAATAACACTCAATTTATTTTTTCCCGGAAAATAATCTAAGTTCTCTGACATTTTAAGTGCTTTATTACGTTATATCACTTCAAAAACTTAACTGAATTTATCTCTTTATTCATATAAAAAAGGAAATGAAAAAAAAAAACAATTTTAGTTAAAACACAAATTAGCTTTTATAACTCTTTCGAGAGAACCTTTAATAAAGTGCAATCACGCATCAGATACGTATTCGATTTAACGGCGATTATAGAAAAATCTTTTGTTTGCAAACATAACTGTGAATGATATCAGTTAGACCACAGCATTATTGATATTTATCTTTCTGTTTTAAAAAAGAGAACGCGCAGAATAATTTTTGTTTGAAGACTTTGCTTTCGATAGCGTCTGCATTTATCTAATACTAAGTTGACAAGAAATAAAATCGTTTGGCAGATCATCAAAGTTGACGGTTTTTTCACTCGCTTTTTTTTAAATCTACAGAAAGTTATTTAAAGAAAACTAAGAGCTTGTATTAGGAATGATAAGCTACCAGATGTTCTCAGAGAGTCGGAAGTACTGTACAGAAAAAAGCAGCTGTATCATTGAGAAAGATGAACGACCTTTTAGTCTTATTAAAGGAGTTCTGTGGGTAGAGCATTTAATGCCAAATGCAACTGTACAGGTACTCTGTGATCTATGAGAATGCTGTAACACAAGAAAGCTTATCTATGTTCTAATGATGCTCTGATAAACGTTTAATGAATGTGTTTTAGCTAATAACGCGAGCGGTTTTTTCCTTTTAAATCACAAAGTACAGACTATAAAAGTCATTAAACAGAATTAAGAAGCTTTTCTCAATATAATTAAGAATACTTTTTTTATAGTTTTAACTTTTCCATAGTGCTCAAATGACATTTGAAAGAACTGTGAATACCCAGTCAACAATGCGCTTTAGAACAACAACTGTATTTCTTTCTAGCAAAAGTAAAATTCTTATGCCATAATATATTGTAATATATTATATATACATGCATATATAAGGCTTTCGAAAGTATTTTAGAATCCAGATACAAAAATACATTATTACGAAGAAAAACGGTGGAAGGGAAGCAGAGATAATGCATATCAAATCTAAGTTCTTGTAAAAGGTGCTGTGTTAACAAAGAGATACCAGCTACAATGTTCTTGATTTTTACTGAGGCTCAGAATTTTTAAGTTTAACAGAAATTATTTGTTATTTACTCCACATGAAAATGACAAATCAGATATCGAAAATAAAACTTTAATTGGTGATTTTTAGGTATATTTTCTGAAAGTACTGTAGCTTAGTTCACACACACATATATCTGAATGAAAAATTATAATTTCTGTAACAATGTGTGTCTTAGACTGAAATATACAGACATTACCTTAGACTTTTTATAAAAAGAATAAAATTTACTTTCTATTCATTCAGACGTTACTGTTAGAGACTGAGTAATAAAATCTTTGCTTATGCAAGCGACATATTTTGTCTGGATATTTTTAAAGCTCTTCCATGTAAGTATATTTCCTAATACATTATTTTCTTGGCCCCGTTTTAATCCAGTCAATGTCTGCAAATTCAATCTACTTTACTGCGTATTTGGAAAAACCGATATTTATCATTTCTTTATAAAATGAAAGGCAGCTGAAATAAATTCATCTGCTTTCCTTTAAAAAAATACAACGACACGCATAAATTACAACTTTACAAATAACTGTCATGTTCAGTTAAATAGAGTTCACCGATTGTTCTAACTTGATTTAATGTACTGAAAGATTTTTCAAAATAATTTTATTTCATTATAGAACTTGATTTCACGAGTTACTTCAAAACTTATACGATTTTATGAATTGAAAAAATTTCCTTTTTACCGAGAACACAAAAAAGAATACAATATAAAATCAAAAATTCAAAATTTATCAATTTATATCTTGTTATGTAAAAAAATATACTTATTTATGTTCATTACTATTATTTTTTGAACTGACGATTGATACTTTGGAGCGGTTACTCGAAGGGGTTCACACATTATTTATCATGATTTTTCCAGCTTTGGCTCTTATACATTTGAGTATAGATAGGCATTTTAAATTCTACAAAATAATTATGGATCTCAGATTTATTTTTGAATACCAGTCAACCCCGTCAAAATTTTAACAATTCTTAACTCACAGACTCAATTACAAATTGTAAGTAACTTTTTTTTGTTTTTGACAAAGAACTCGAGGATATTCATTAATTTTATTGAATGTAAGAGAGAAAAATTCAACAAGCTTTGTACTTATCAGAGAAGCAATGGATTATCGTGAAGAATCACACTTTGGTAACCGTTGGTTCGGCTGACTGACTCCTATGTTTGGGCAGCGGGATTGCTTACATATTCATAAAGGTATTCAATTTTTGAGTTGGGCTTATGTGACTCTGTGAGTTGATCTCTAGATTCTTTCGTGACAGAGGCTAATAACGAGCTGGTTTTTTATATCTCTGCGTATTCAGGAAGTGCAGCTCTCGACAAAATGTCAGCAATTGCGTTCAGTTTGCTTTCTCATGGCTGAATGAGCAAATGAATTCTTATAGCTACATAAGTCTTGATGCACTATCCGTGATTTTGTGATTCTTAGATGTGTGAGAACGGCTTATATTGTTAAATACGCAGCTATATCAGCAATTTGAAGCATTTTTTTTTTTTTAATAAGGCAGATTATTAAGTTTAGATATCAATACGTCCTATTAATCTTAAAGTGGGTTCACGTCACCTTTTTGATCGCGTGTTAAGTTGGATCTACTAAAACAAAGAATTATTACTTTTTTAACTTCAGAGCTGCCAGGAAAGAGAGAGAATTGTGCTATTACTTTACTTAGTTTTGATATTAAAGTAATCAACAGACAAAAAAGGAAGGAAAAACAAGAACAAATTTTCTTATAAAATAACTGTAATGGTTTGTGTAACTCATTTTCTTTGAAAAATTACATGAAGTTCCCGAAGCAAATGCCATGAGATGTTTTTACAAAACTCACACCAGATTTCTGGAAGGAGAAGAGGGGGGTAAATAAAATTTGAGCTAAATATAGTATGAATATACCCTTTTTTCTTAAAAAATATGAAGAAGAAATGAAAACAAAATGAATAAAACTTATCTAACAACGCGAATGGTTTTTTTTAAACACACAGAATATATTCATACAACATAAAAATTCGTCCTTTATTCAACTATTTGGATTTATACTATCAAACATGGCGATCTTTCAACAAGAAATACGTATAATACTTGAAAGTTAAAATTTTAAAGTATTATTGCTATAAATATTATCATGTTGTTTTTAAAAGTCATTATTGTCATCAATCACTTCTTTCTTGAAACTCCAGCTGTGGAACTTATCATTCATATGATGCAAGCAAGAATAAAAAGACAATTCGTAAAAGATGAATTACCTAAGCAGTACAAGTATTGTGCAAATACATCTGTTATTAGAATTGCAAAGAAAAACAACAATAAACACACAAAAATACTATATTTCATTGCGTCTTTTTATTATTTTAATTTGTTTATTATGACGAAAAAAATAACACGAATTTGATTATATAAGCAAAGAAAGTTCAGAACAAATTTATTCAAAGTAATTTATTTTAAACATGGCGTAAAATTGGGTAATCTATTATTCAAACACATTTTTAAACAAGGTTCCTACTACCATTAATAATCTAGGGTAGGGCAAGGAATTCTTCATTGAAAAAAAGGAAATTTGATTAAAATATCTACTTAAAATTATCTTTACTATGAAATTTAAAAATTTCATTCATTGAAAAGTATCAAGTACCAGCTTGTTTTATTGACTTCTTAAGGAAACCAGGACATATATATATTATACACATTCAAAAAAAAAATAGATCTTTCAATTTTAGTATTAAATAATAGTGCATATTTTTCTGAATATAAAAATGTATAACACTTATATGTTCTTTGATAAAATAACCTTAAAATATGAAAAAAGTAATTCACAAAAATGTAAACAAGCGTTCACAAATGTTTAGTTTTTCACTTTTTCTCCAAAGCATAATTTTTTGCTTTTAGGTACGCTTTAAAAAAAACTATTGCACAGTATAGCTCCAAATTTTTATACTTCTCTCTATACATGATACCTGCGCATATAGTGAACCTGCTTTTTTAGTTGAAGCAGTAAATAGTTTTTTAAAAAATAGTATTATGTGTGAAATACTGGAACAAAAATTTTCAAAATTAGTTTTATAATTCTTTTAAAGAAATTATCTAAATATTTTACTAATAAAATAGGTTCACTATATTTTTTGTATTGCTTTATATATGTGCACAAAATATTTTACATATTTAAGAGATACTTTTTTTCTAAAATGGCACCTAAACATAAGCATGTATTATGAGATTTCAGAAATTATGCCCAACTCTCTTAAATTAAACAGAAAAAAAAATTTTTTTAACTAAAAAAATTATTTTTGTATTTCTACAAAATGATTACAATATGTTTATTAAGATCACAAAAAATCTAAGCTCTATTGGAAATTTTTAAAAATATATGTCCTACAAACAAAGAGTCTTATTTTTGGCATTTTGCTCTTTCGAGCATGTCCTGGTACCCTTAAGTGTAATTAAATTTTTAATAAATCTGTATAATACTGTTAACTGTGTTCTAGATCATACTAATTTCATTTCATTCTATTTGTTTAATTAATGTCAGACTTGAACTGAACAATGCGCTATTCGAGATCAATCACATATATCCTAATCAAGTTCGAGGTAAGTGTACGACACTAAAAACTATATAATACTTATTTCTAAATTTGTAAAGTCCAGTGAGATTCAATTGAGATTTCAGAGTGAGATGTGAAAATATCCAATGAGAATTAATTTATGGCTTATAAAAATAGTTTTTCATTGTTCCACTCATAAGTTGTTTAGTTTGAGTTAATATATTGTTCTCTAGAGACACAACAGTTATTGGCGACGAATCTTGTCGAATTTGTAATCATAGTCGAATGACAGGGATGACATCTGATCTGATTCCGTAATACTTCAACTTTTGCACCTAACCATGTGAAAACTTAGAATTGCATCTAATTTAAACCTTGCTCTACAACCCTCATTCCTTTAGTAGAGTCAGGATTCAACTCCGCGTCTGTACTCCATAGGGCAGGGGTGGCAAACCTTAATGGATCAACGTGCCATTTTTTTCTAAAGAAATGTTTAATGAGGTACACACGGGCCGTCAAATAATTTTGCCTTGTGATTATTGGGAAAATAATAAAACTAAATACTGACAATTCAAAACTCTTTATTTATTGCGAAAAAATACATTTTGTACTGTATAGTAGTAAATGTTTTAGCTATACGTGTAATTCAAATAAAAGTAACATTAGTGGGACTTCGTTGTTGCAGATTAGATGACAAATAACTTATATTAGGAGTGTAAGATGCTACTTTTCGCAGAATACATGCTGAATTGGAGTCGTTTGCTAAACGGTTTCGAAGCGCGAGTCTTTGATGTTATTCATCTCTGAAAATAATGACTCTCGCAGGCATAGGTAGATGAAAATATAGTTAAAGTTGCAATTAAATGTGTCTGGAATCGAATTCAGTTTTATGTTTTCAAAATTTCATCACACACATTTTTACTTATATTGCTCGTTATTCTTTCTGTTTCAATCAATTCCCACTTTTTCCTTGTTTCAATACATTTTTCAATCCAAATCACAAACTAGACTGGAAATCAATCAGTTGCATTTCAAATTCTTTAATTTCTAACCACAATAGAATTGGGACAAGTTCAGTTTATCAAATGAAGTCCACAACAGGGTACATAATAAACTTGAGCGTTTCTTGTAATTCATTGAGCTGAGAAAATCTCGTTGAAAATTCTTTGATTGAAGAATCAATTACGGAAATAAATTCTTCAATAACTTTTTCTTTTCTTCTGGTTTCTCATGTACATCTAATACTTGATAGTGAACTTTGTTATTTTGAACTAAACTGCGAACCATTTTGATCAGTGACGTGCCCAAAATATTGTGTCACGTGCCATTGGTTCACCATTCCAGCCATAGGGCATCCTTAACGTTTGGTAGAATCTATATATTTTCAAGCCCCGAATTCTTATTCAATATAATTAATTATATTTATTATTCTGGATTCTCTTTTCTATTTTATGTGTTATAAAAACAATAAATACGGTCAGTATACAAATCCATTGATTTTTATTTACCTATTTCAGATAGTTGTTTGAATTATAAAATTTTCAAGCAAATTATTTTTCGTTTTTCCTGCTTTTTCATGAAAATTACATTAAAATGACATTTTTTTTTTTTTTTTTTTTTTTTTTTTTTTTTTTTTTTGTAAATTTTCTATAAATCTAAAGGAATTTAAAAACTTTCAATGATTTACTTACATTTAGAAGATATTCTATATTTTGCTACAGCCAGTGGCACATACAGGAATTTTTCAAGGGAAGGGAGGGTTGAAAGTCCACCCCATTCTCGTATCATACCCCAATACGCCACCAAACATATTCTTTTGACTTTGTTCATTATAGGGAACAAAAAACAATAAAAAATAAATTGTGGAATAAATAATTAGCATTAATTAATAAAGTAAATTATTAAGAACAAAATTAAATTTTACATACTATATGCATAGGATTACAATTAATCAAAAAAAAAAAAA
>BMAV01015688.1:514413-550617 GCA_019973955.1 Trichonephila inaurata madagascariensis | reverse complement strand
AAAGACGCAACTATAGTCTTAGAAAGAACAAATTACCATCGCCATACGTTGACCGAGTGTCATTTAATGATCGATATATATCATTGTACAAAGCCCCACTGTATTTATTAGGAGGATCGATATAAGTTTGATTGACAGTAATTACGTGCAGGAGGCTTATTGTTGTTGCAACATGAATTTGTATTTGAACAAGAATATAAAATTTTAGTCTTTCTTCTTTTATTAAGAGAGAAAAAAAAATTTTTTTTTAGACAACTTCTATTATGTAAAATATTTCGGACAATTTTAAGTTTGCACAGTATGTATCAAATGATCATTTGTTACATTGTTTGTAGATTGCATTTATTATTTTATTATATTGTTGTTATGCTAGTGAGAGACATTTATTACTGAGGCTCGGCAGTCGTTTTTCGTATTTAAAAATATAGTCCCGGAATAAATTAAAAAATTCAATAAGTATTATTGCCACAAAAAGCTATGTTATAGTTATTTCTTCCGTTACATGGGAAAATGTTTATAAGCTGCTGGTAGCTTTGTTATATGCTGTGTCTTTTCCTTTCAATCATTTTAAAAGGGAAATGATTTAAGTTCTTTATAAATGATTAACTATTTAAAAACTTAGAGTGCTCTTTAGAGGAAAAAAGAATTTAAAGTTAAATTTTTATAAAATTATTTTATGTCCCTTTTTTTAAAAATTTTTTATTTGTATATTGGATTTCAAAATATCATTACAAGTGCATAGTTAATAATAATGCAATTTTTTTATGGAAATTTGTTAAATTTTGAAATCATTTCTCTTTCACTTTTTATTAAACTCTAGTATAGACTTCGTCAATTGTAAATTTGTTGTGAATTATTAATTATCGGTTTGACTAAAAAATATATTACAAAGTTTACTAGATAAAATTTCCTTAAAGTAGAATCTTTCAATTGGATGAAAGTATTTACTTCACACACACTTAAAGATTTTTTTTGTCATTCTTTATTAATTTCCTATTTAAAAAAATTATTTTTATTAAAATTATTAATGTTTCAAGTTAATAAATTTTTAACGTTGTTCTAATTACTTCATGAACACACGGTACATTAATCCATCATTTTATGAAAAGTTAAAAAAGGTCGAATTAAGTAAATGTTTCTAACAAAGGCATTTTTTAAAAATGTATATTAATATTACATTTTTAAAAAACTCTGCCGTATACGTATGTGGATATAATTTAAAATTTTATCATTTTATTTTAAACATAATTTTTTTCATAAAATGCCAATAATTGTCCAAAAACTGGTTGTATTACAATAAACTGAATACAATCAGTTGAAAAAAACTGAAAAAAAAATGAAATATTACTGAACTATTATAATAATGAAATATGACTGGAAAAGATATCGATTAATAGTTCTATTTTGACCTATACATCTAAGCAAATGCTTGATAACATTGTAATATCAAGCATCATTGCCAATAACAGTTGTTTAAAGATAGAATTACTAGTTTTGACTAGAATTACGTGAGAACATTATTATCTTTTTATCTGGTATTAACTGAGTACTAAAGAAACACACGAGACTTTTCCTCATGTGTATCTAATCATTTTTAATAAAAGTAAAAGTTGTCATTGAATTAGTTATCAAATGTTACAGATGCTTGACCTACTAAAGGCTTAACTAAATAGAACAAATCTTTGTCCTTGAAAACTTTGATAAAATTAGAGTTTATTTATTATTTTTTTAACATTGATAAAATTTCAAAAGACTTTAATCCAGAAGAATCCAAAAATAACTTGTGCATCGTGTTAAGTGGAAAACCTTGTATTAAAACTCTCCCGTCGATATTTATTTCTCTTGTTGGTTTTTGCTTGATGAGGGTGTTAAGTAAGAAATATATATATATATATATATATATGTCAGGTCTGGAAAGTTTAACTTAAAAATTAAGTAAATAATAAATAAAAATAGAGCAAATTCTCTACTTTACTACTACTTAGGGATGTGAAGGTGAATAGGACTATTTAAAGGTACTACGAGTACTGATGTAGGTAAGAGCATAATCGAGAAGAGAGGCTGGTGACTCCTCGCTGTTATGCTGTCTTTTGTTCCATACGATTGGGCGCCAAACATATATATATATATATATATATATAATTATTAATAAATGCATTCTGTAGTGTATAAGGGTGTTAGTTTACTATTAAAAAACACAAACACAATTTTATTCTCACTTTAGACTTTTGCTTAGATCAGCTTATTTTAATATACCATTCTCTTCTGTTCAATACAACTTATTTTTATGTGCAATATG
This sequence comes from Trichonephila inaurata madagascariensis, assembly GCA_019973955.1. Taxonomy (NCBI): domain Eukaryota; kingdom Metazoa; phylum Arthropoda; class Arachnida; order Araneae; family Nephilidae; genus Trichonephila; species Trichonephila inaurata. The sequence goes on along the minus strand of BMAV01015688.1, from coordinate 548,318 downwards.
TGTTCTGTACTTCTTCTATATCTTAATGTCAAATCGTTAAATTAATGTTAGAGAAGAAAATACATATTTATCGAATGTTCCCACATTTTTAGAATGCGCTATTTAATACTTAATTGCAGGTCTTATTCTTGTCTATTTTAAAATAATATTAAGATGTTTTTTTCCTCATCTGAGAAAGAGTTCAAAGTTTGCGATGTGTTTTTAAAGCTAGATAAAGGCCATTTAAAAACCAAAAAAACCTGAATTTTACTTATTATATATGTTATTGTTAGCCACCTCACTTAGATTTTTAATCATAAAATTTGAAAAAATTTTGGCCAAACTATATAGCCATAAAAAGTATACTAAAATAAAAATGCAAAACAAATAATAAGAAGAATTAAGAATATTTATAACTTTTTTTTTTCAATCAAGAGAAACAAAGAATTATTTTAATGCCCTTACTAGTAATGTATAGTTTATGAATGAACAGTAAAAATTCTTACAAGAAAATTAACATTGAAGTGCTAACGATCCTGTTAAGGTTCTCTTTGTCATAAAATTTGTTCTAAAATTTTCAGATTTCTTATTTAGTACCGATAATAAACCAAAACTGCAACCATTATTATTGTTATAACATATATAGGATTTTTTTAATACTGGAAAGACCGAATACCTCTGTTGCTCAAAAGAAGTCAAAATTCATTGTGAAAGAATAACTAATGTGTAAAGAAGTTTGTTTAAAATTAATTTTTAATATTTTTTATATTATTTATAGTCATATAACAAATTATTAGTAAACATTAATGAAAAAAATTTTTTACTTCACTTGGAAAAAAAATATATTCCAAAAAATTCTAAGAAATTGTGTCATTATATACATAATTATTTTCCTAATTGAAGTTAAAAAGCAGTCAAAATGACTTCCTTGGGCAATCTAGTGTTAAAAAAACAGCTTCTATGCTGAGTTAAACACTTCTATGCAGTCTTTGGTATTGTGCTATTTAAGGTATCCGACTACGTGTTCGGAACCGTGATTTTATATATATATAGAAAAGCACATAAATAGATAATTTCCATGACATTTAGTGTCACTTAGATTAGAATGGTAATTATATATACATTTTCTAAACTAAGTGACACTAAATATCATAAATATTATCCATTTATACGCTTTTGCAAAATCATGGTTCCGAACGTAGTCGGATACCTTAATATTTATACAGAAAAATTTGAATAATTCAGAGATTTTACACCTACTCATATCAATTTCTTTTATAACAAGATCTACAGTAAATTTTTAATATAATAGTCGTGAAGTAAGTGTAATAAATTTATGTTAAATGTGTTTCTGTTATATTCCTTGGGAATTTTAAGCCTAAGCGTACACTTAGGTACCAAACTTTAATTGATGTCTGTTAACTCTGTAAGAACAATGCAACATGAACTTGATGCGATTCTATTGTTAAAATTTCACCCGAATCAATAGAGATGACATGATCCAATGAATTTCACTCACACGTTGAAAGGCTATCTTCTGTATTTGATGTTCTTGAAGGAAATGATAATGGTACTTGAGATAAAGGGTAACTTGAAGAGAAGTGGAAAGTCGCAGTCATTCGGATATTGCAGCCAATTTACAAAATGATTTATTGTGATGGTACAATGAATGGTACTTGAAAATGTAAAAAAGTTTTTGCTGATAAGCACCACTAAATCAGCAATTCGATTTTTTAAAAAAATGTACGTATTTATTTCTAAATATTTAAGACTGTCTCCGTTTAACGTTAAAAAATAGGACCCGAATTTGGAACATTTTTAACACCATTTTATAAATTTCACTTGTATGTAGCGGAATTTTTTTGAACTCAATTTTTAACCACTTTAAAAGGTCAGATTAATTCTATATTTTACTCACTTGTCCAGGACCGATGACAATACAATAATTTAATAGTTTTGTTCCATTGTCCTGATCAGGATCATCAGGACTAACGATTTCCCATTTTCAGATCTCATTCCACATCTGGCGACTAATTCCAGATCCCATTTCCAGATTTAGCAAATAATTCAGATTTGGCGGCATAAAGATTAAGTTACAATTTAGTTCAATTAGCTATAAAAGGGTGTTTTTTAGTTTTTTTTTTAAACTGTAATTTATTTAGATATAAAAGAGCTGAAACATTAATATTATATTCTGGCTTCACTATGCTATAGAGAGCAATATATTGCATCATACTCTTCATTTTAAACCGAGTTGATCCATTTTTTCTGGTATAAAATGTGTTTCACATATGCCATAATACTAAATGAACTATTTTTTTTTTCATTTTAACACCCAAAAGGATAAATATTTAAGGATTATCTTGAAATTTCATAAAAGCTTAGTTAAAAAGAGATGTATGTTGCAAATTTTCATGAAAATAGAAACATTTTTGTATCTGAAAATATGCTCCGCGTTTAGTTCAGGCTCTCGAATATTTGCCGAATACAGCCTTAATTGATATTACAAGAATGCAAACACGACATTACATGGCATTTAGACTCTGTATATAGAATGCACAAAACTATTCAATCAACTAACAAAGGTACCAGAAAAATTTTAAAAAATTATCTTTTTGTCTTGATCGAAAATTTAAAAACATTCCATCGTAAGTATCATGTCCCTTCCGAAAATTATATAACATAGGTTTTATTTTAGCTGGACTTTACGATCGATTTAAACTCCTTACAGCATCATAATTTTTTTTTTAACTTTAATTATATCTGATAATAAAATTATTCATCATTGTAGTTTAACTCCTTTAATTATAACTCTAAAGGTAAACAAATTGTATAATTACGAAGTTAAAACAATTATATGATCTCGGATTAAACTCTAAATGTAATTATTATTAATTGAATTATTTAATTAGCATACTTGTTTTCGTAATGAAATAAAAAAAAAAATTGCTTTAGTTTTTGGAACACACATAATCTATTCACAACACACACACATTTCTTTATTTCGTATAACACAGCGTTTCTCAAACTGTGGGGCGCGCCCCCTAGGGGGACGTAATAGCTCCATGAGGGGGAGGGGTGACCATGTTGAAAAGTCGAAAACAAAAGATTATTTTGAAAAATTATTAAATTACTGAAAGTAAACAAACAAAATCCTTCTGATATAATAAAAAATAAAATTCATATTTTCACTGATATAATAAACTTATAAATGTATCAGTATTGCACAATATGTTTTATAATTAATTTAACAATATTAAGTTAAGAACAAGTTTATCAATACTTACCAGTGACCCCATGGGCTTGTTATATATAAAATTATATATAACATTTAACACATCTTGATAATTTGTACCGATTACAATTAATCCCTTAACTACCGATTAAAAGTTATGCGACTCGCTCCCCAATACAACCGTTTTCCACGTAGGCGCGTGTACGTGATGCATTGGTGGTGTGTGTGGGGTATTGAAAAAAAAGAAGGAATAAATAAAATAAAAAATCACATCTGAAACAAGTAAATCCTGCGAAAACACTGTCTAGGTCCTTTTATTGCATTCTAAAGCCTTCGGAATAATTTTATGGACAGCAGTGCACAGAAAAGATCGTACTCCGGAAAGACGTATATATATACCCCCGAGGCAGTTATCGTTTTGGCCCAACGAGAAGTTTATATACACCTGTGGTACTTAAGAGGTTAAAGTCGTATTGTAGCTTTAGGTTCAAAGTATAGTCTTCTTGAATTCAATACATTGTTATTGTATGGGGGGGTGATGAAAATTATGATTGAATATTGGGTCGCAAATATTGAAAGTTTGAAAAGCACAACACTTTTTTTTTGTACCAAACAAAACGGTTTATGTAAGCTACCTATATTTGGTAACTAGAGGATGGTAAAACGAATTTTGTGTCTGGAGTTTACCATGATTATTGCTGAGTATAATGAACTTAAGAAATAATACTATTGGTAAAATTACTTAACTTTAATATTGTTCCTACGTTTTGACGGAAATTTAATTGGGAAAAGATAAGAAGAATGAGTTATGTCAGGGTTGGGCAATTGTTTTGGCTCAAGGGCCAATTTGAGGAAGCGGAGGATACGGAAGGTCACATCGTTATAAAATGATTGCATTCATTATTTATTTTTGTATCTCAAAAAAGGTATAAATTGTGCCATAATAAAAATCAATAAATATATGTTAAACAAAATAATGACAATTTTATTCAATTAACTGTGCTAACCTAATATTTACTGATGCATGTACATATAATTTTAGAATCAGTTTAATGAGACAAATGTACCCTATCACACATTTCTAAAAAAAAATTTTTTTTCTGAGGTCGGGAGTGAAGTTTTTTGTTGAAATTCTCACCACAGCCTGCAGGGTAATGTCAGTCAACTTGCATCTATGTTCATTTTTGTGGATCTTCGTGCAAAAAAAACTTTGACCTCAAATATATGTCGACCCAAGTAGAGAGAGCATTTTCTGTCTATTTGATTTTCTTACTGTCTTCGAGGGCCGCATGTTGCCCATTGGCCACTACTTGCTCAGCCCTGAGTTATGTGATTCAATATTCGGTTGTTTACTTGAGATCAGTCTTGAGTCAAATTGAGTCATTCATAATGAATATGTAAAAAAATCATTCGTAGAACAGAATGAAGTATGTAATTGTGTGTGTAAGAATCCCCATTTAAAAACCAGAGTAACCATTTCAAAGCAATGCTACTTATGGAAAATCAACTGTTGTATTATTAAATTATACTACCTAAGTATTGATAAACTAATACCTATTTTAAAAACGCTTTGCATTGCAGAAAATAGTTAAATGTTTCAAAATAAGTTAACAAATAAAAGAAAATACAATATATTGTCTTATGGATTTAACTTATCTGAGATTTTTAAAACTTTATGAAAAGATTCAGATTTATTACTTGTATAACAAGATCTATGATAAATTTAAACATAGAACCTTGTAGAAATATAGTAATAGAGTCTATATAAAAGTTTGTTTGATTTTTGTTAATACTTAGAAATTTCGAATCTAAGCTCATACAGATGCAAAAGTAGCCGTAGTACCAGGGTTGTCATGATTGTGAACTCATAGGGCGCATCGCATGTGAGAAGTCGTATGTTGGAGTCCTACTGCCACTAAAAACCCACTGTGAAGCAGGCCTTGTGCAGGTTAAATCTGTCGAGGCTCAAAGTCCTTACGTTAGCAAGGTATGAAATTTTGGAGAGCAAGGTACCATATGTCGTCCTTGTCATTTGACCGTGGCTCAAATCAGTCATCACCAATAGTTCACTTGTTGCTTCCAAATGCGACATTATATTCAACAAATCACCTATTTTCTTCTACCTAAAGTTGAAATTTTTTTTTTTTTTTTCTTTTCAACATCATTCCAGATTATAGTAGCTAACATTATGATTATTTTTTAAATCATTCTCTTCGGGGAAAAAATTACGGAAATTTTAATTTCAGAAAATTTTTACTATGAAATCAAGAGCGGTTCAGTTAACTTTCAATACATTCACTATTCTATTTTGAAATGCCATCTAGCGTCGGAAGCTCTATTTTAATATCAGAATCAAACACTCTGATAACTACAATGGTGCTTTTCAGCGTTTCTGCTTTCTCTTTCGAGTTAAAGATGTTTCACGTGAGGTGTTCTGTGATTTCGTATTAATAAAAGAGAAGAAACTGAAGTTTCAAGATACTGCTTTAATTTTTCTGAAACAAGCTCCTCTATTTAAAAAAACATAAATAATGTTTGTTTGTTTTTTTGCTAAAAATTATGAATCATTTCTACAAGATTACTCTTTGCCTTGGATAAGAATTCACAATTTTGATTTTAAATATATTACGAAAACAACCAAAATGACAAAGAGCCCCTTTAAAAATATATGAATGCCTCAATTTTCATGGAAATTTGCTACATTGTAACTCATACCTCTGCAAACAATATAGTGTTTTTTAAAAATTTCAAAATATTTCATGAATACTTTATTTTTCGCTTTAATACGTGAAGGCATAGCCCATTTAACATTACGATATAGGATAAAAATCGTGAAACACATTTTATACCAGAAAAAATGAATCAACTCGGTTAAAAATTGGATATATTATAAATAATGCTGCTCTCTAAAGGATAGTGAAGCTAGAATATCATATTAATGTTTCATTTCTTTCATATCTGAAAAAATGTTCCGGATTCGGGTCCTATTCTTTAACATTAACCGAAGACAGCCTTATGTGACATCTGTCTGTTATTAGTTACACAAAAAGAAAGTGTCGATAAAATCGCAATTGCTCGGTTATTTTTCATTTTTTAACGCCTGTGTTTAGAAGTATGCTTTTATTTTTCATTTTTTTTAACATCTGTTTTAAGGATTATGCTTTTGAATACAATTTTAACATACAGTGCATTTTTTTAAACTTATTCTAAGCCTCTTTGAAAATATATACAACTTTAAAAAAAGTTACTTTTCAATGGTTTTTGAAGTTATTTATACAACTGTCAGTTTGTCATTTGCAAATCATCAAAGCACATTATTATTTTTTGCATTAACTTTTGTACTCACAACAGCTTTATGGCTGAGTAGAATAAATAATAGTAATTTTTAGGGAAACTTTCGTTCCTGTTAGGAAAAAAAAAATTTGCACGGCTTCCAGTTCGTCTCATTTTCCCCCCCTCAGATTGAAATAATTTTCTTCTCTCTTCAATTTTCTTTTTCACTGAGATTAGTTAGGAGTCTTACTTCTAAAAAGAATTTTTTTTTGTTGCATAATTATAAAAATTATTTTTAAGTAAACTACCCCCAAGGGTTTTTCACTCGTTTATTACTTATAACTATTTTCCCTTAAGTGGTGGAATTAGAAGTTATGTTAAGTAAAAGTAAAGCGCATATTTTCTTCAGAAAATGACAATGAAATAATTACATTTTAAAAATTTCTGCCCCTGTTATTAAAAAAAAAGCCCCCAAAAATTATTTATTTAGAGTTAAACATATCCGTTAAATTTTAAAGATAATATGAATGATTTCGAGAAAAAATATACTATTATTTTCATTAACACTTAGTGTAGCATTTTAATATTTATTGTATCATAAAAGAAATCTATTAAAATATGCTTGTAATGGGAACTAAAATATTTAAATTTAGTTACCTTTTCCCTCTTTTGATAAGAAATGAATTTCTTTTCCAACCTTCAAAGTAAACCTTAAGCTATCCGACTACGTTCGGAGCCGTGATTTTAAAAAAGCGCATAAATGGATAATTTTCATGATATTTAGTGTCACTTAGACTAGAATACATGTATAAAATTGTTTTAAGGACATTTTGACAAAAAGAATTATTTAAATACAATACTTCGACAAAAAATTAACTTAGAATAACCTTTTTTCAAAATGTTCTTCTTTTGTAAAAAATGCTTCTATTATAATGATATTTTGCCTGTATATAGCTCAGACCTCTGTACAGAGGCTCAACTATGATTTTTGAAAAATTCATATTATTTTCAGAGTTACCACCAATTGAAATAATTATTGGCGTTTTTTTCTTAAAATTGCTCCCCTCTGTTGTCGTAAAACATGGATAAGCCCACTTCTAAGCTATATATTTCAAAAATTCTAATTGAGCCTCGTTACAGAGATTTGAGCTATATAAAGGCAAAATATTATTATAGTAGAAGTATTTTTCACAAAAGGAGAACATTTTAAAAATGGGTCATTCTATGTCCATTTTTTGTCAAAATATTGTAATTAAATAATTTTTTATTGTAATACTATTCTTAAAATAATTTTATATACATTTTCTAATCTAAGTGACACTAAAAGAATAAATGTTATCCATTTACACGCTTTTGAAAATCACGGCTCCGAACGTAGTCGGATACCTTAAAAAAAGAATTAATTCGATTTTTCTTGGGTCTATTCAGAAGAAAAAATATTTCTATTCTCTGGAGAATAAAATTAATTGAGAAGGATTCAGACCTATCATCCTAAGGGCTTGTCACACATTTAGAATTCTCGAATTATCTTTGTTGGCAATGTTCTTAAACAAATTGATAATAAAAGACACTACTTAACCAAAAGCCTTGAGGTTCTACATAACTAATTTAATACAGGGGGCTAAAATATTTCATTACTTAGCATCTTGTTTAGACATAATTGGTCTTAAAAGTCATAATTAGTGTTAAGGATTTATGACACCTTAGTTCTTTGTAATTAATTCTGAAAGTCAATATACACTCAATTAATTTTTTATTCAATGAAATAAAAAAAGATTAGGCTTAAGTAAGAATACTTAATTATTCTCTCCCTTGTTAGACTACAAATTCAACCCCTAAAAATACTTTTCCATTGGCTTTGATCCACATCAAAAATTTTTCCCTACAAGCAATCAAAAATTATAAGTGAAAAAAAAACACTCTCTCTCTCTCTCTAGTCTGAGTCTTCATATTTATTATAGAAGCACATCTTTAGCTCCCATTTTGTCTTTGGCGACAGTGAAACCAATTTCACTCCAAGTAGACGAATTGAACTATCTGATTTGTTTCCTTCAGTTTTGATGAAACAACAAAACTCGTTCAATGGAACAACCGAAGCTAAGAATAATTCCCCAAAAGAAAAGATAATTGACGATGGAGAATTCTATCTTTCCAAAGAGGAAGAAATTCTCGGAAGTCGAACGCATGATTATATTAAGTCCTCCTTAGAAAATCGGATGTTGTTGGACTTGGAATAGATAACTTTTTCGTTCCTATACGCCGCACCCATTTAGAATCAATATCATAAATAGGATGTCTACTTCTTCTTGCATTAGGCTTCCATTTCTTATAATTCAGTTATTTTATGGGTGGAAATAAGATCTCCTGTTTTGTATTTGTAACAACAAGCAAAATATTTAGCTACTTTCCGATACATTTTTTATTTTATTTTATGTATAAAATGTGTTCCATGTTTTGACATTTAGTTCTTACTTCATGAAAAATTATAATTTATTTCTTCTTCTTCGATGGCTCGACAGCCCTGGATGGGCCCTGGTCTTCTCCAGAAGTCTTCTCCAAGCATCCCTACTTTTGGCAACTGTTTTCCAATTTTTGACCTTAAAAATATTTAGTTCTTTTTCGACACAGTCTCAATCCATTTTAACAGGAGTCTACCCCGAGGTGTATTTCCCATGGGCTTTGCCAGAAAGATTTTCTTGCAGCAATGATCTTCATTCGTTCTAGCCAGATGACCAGCCCATTTAAGTCTCTGTAATTTGACAAATTTTACAATATCAGGTTGTTTGTAAATTTTGTAAAGTTCTAAGTCTTCTCCATATAATTTTATTTAGTAATGGTTAAATTTGTTTCATATATAAAATTAGTATTTCACAGATTCGTTTCCAATATGTATGGTAACGCTGTTTGCTTACAAAAGTTAACAGGCATTCTTTGAAATATTGGTTGTTTTTGATTAATATACTTATATCATTCCCTGTGAATAAGCCCGCTGAACTTAATAATATGCATTTTTGTAAGGCCTAGTATTAGCATACCAACAATTAAAAAGAGTAAAATGCAAATTTTAATAATTGTTTTCATTTTATAAATTACATTTAACGAATTTCACGAATTTATTAACAACATTTCTTCAGTTTCAAAGAGTGGCATGAATCTCACGATGTTAATCACATTGACTCTTAATGCATGGTTCTGGTTATCACAATCTGCAAGGTCTTGTCTTTATTATTTGAATTTAAAACTAGATCTCTTGTCGTTTTAAACCACTTCGTAAACTGGAAATACTTTTGGAATTTTTTTAGAAACTGTATTGATACTATATCAAATTCACACAAAATGCACTCCTATGTTAATAAAATTTCAAAAACTAAAAAGGAAAATACAAAAAACACCAGATATTTTTCATAAAAAAGAATATCCAATAGATTAGATCCTTAAGAAATATAAGATGGGGTAAAATATGAAAAAATATTTCAGTCTTCTGTGTTTGTGTTCTTAAATATTTTTAATTACTAAAATTTCGTTCTTTTTTTTTCAAAGATATTAATCCATATTACATAATATTGTTGGCCTGAATCTTTCACGGTCATTTCTCAAAAGAACGTAGAATGGAAAACGAAAATGTATTGTTGACCCAAATTCGTCTCCAATAGTCGTGAGAAATGGCCCTGAAAAACATTAGTACACAACCTAATCAAACTTTACTCAAACGGAAAATAGGTTTAACTTATGGTTAATTAAAATGACCTTATATTTTTATCTATCGGGTACCATTATTTAAAGGGAGACTGAGAAGTCTTCTGGGTTTTCCATCGGGATTAATCTTGGACCGCTGCCAGTAGATCATTAGGCTGCTTAGACATAAGGTCAAGAAACCAAATCAAAGCAGATTAAACTTAGGTTTGTGGGTTAAGATTTGTATATTATTAACAAAATTTGCTTGTTATAGATAGCCATCCTAGATCTGTCGACCTTCATTAAAAATCTGGTGCAAGATTCATGATTAAAGAGGAATAAATAAATCGCTAAAAAAAAGGATTGAGGCTTAAGAACAGGCTTCAAGACTGACATATATATATATATCCTTTTCTATTTTCCTTCCAAAAAAAAATCTAATCCCTACCTTTTGTTCCATTTAGTCAAAAAAAAATCTGCTTAAAGAAAGGGGAAAGATTCATTTTAAATCAAATTAAAATCAAGCTTCCGTATTTTATAAGATGTCATTTCCATAGAAAAACAACATTATCTGTGTTCACATACGTGATTATATTTACTTTTGTGTGCTCTACAAAACACAACACACAACAAACGATATAGCATTTAGGCACGTCTGACTCATATAATTTAGACGATGTCGCATGGAAACGTGCCAAGCGGTAGAAAATTCTTTCACACACACTCTACGTCTAGTGAACTAACCGAAACTTAACCTGGAGGATTTGGGGACGTCAAACTCTGAAATTATTGCTGAGTTAATGGATTCCGCCTTATTTTATCGATTTAGCCCCATTACAGAAGTTTCACTAATGGAAATAAAGTTTTATGTTTAAAAACATGGACTTTTTTTTTACCCAAGCTTCTATCCGATTTCTAATGACAGTAAAAATTGAGCTTCTCTCCCATGGGGCTTTGTATATCGACTGGCTTCTCATATTTTAATGGAATTTTATTTCTCTTGGTCTTTGCTGATAAAAATAGACGTCTTTTACTTTTTTTCCCTATTAAATAGATAACAATAACTTTGAATTAATTCCATGGCTTTGATTCGCTTTTAAGAGTTAACGCTACAATCAGCTTCTTATTCATCACCGTACAATAAATCAGCTTCAAAAGTAACCTTTTATCAATTCACAATGGGAATTAAATGGGGCTATTTCATGGTTGTTTTCTACGTTTTTTACAATTGTTGTTATTACTGCTATATTTAATCAACATCCGACATGTAGCAACCTTTTAGTTCAAATAAACATTAAAATATATTATGTATTGGAAAGGAGGACAAAATGTCACAGCTTCACATACACGGCGTGACCTGAAAAAAAACCCCATATATTTAAATGCACTTTTGTGGTAAAAGTTTCCTAAATATACGATAGTACTGTGAAAACTTAATATACGCGTTAATTTTTATTCTCAATGGGTTTTTTTTTAATATTTTTAGTGTGGTGTTTTTGTGTTGTGTTTATAATTTTTTTACATGTTTTTCTTTTCAATGTGTATAGTTAATATGTGTTTTTTATAACTGTTTATCTCTTCAATTGTGTTTGGGGGAATGTTGTAGTTTTTGCTGTTCGCGCTTGCGTTGCGCGTTTTTCTATCATGCATTCTGTAACTGTATTACGGGTTCTGTTTGCGTTCTTAATTAATCTTCTAGGGCAATTGGATCCCAATCATCGGACCGTGGACCGGTACCAGTCCGTGTATCAAATAGTAGTGGGCCGCACCCAAGGGACATTGAATTATTTCCATTTTATTTACTGTGATGTATTTCTCTAGGGTTTGTGCCACTTTCCTTGGAAATCACTTCATAATCCATGTTAAATCATTTTATATTCCTTTTTTTGGTGTAACTGAATTTTATTCTGAAGGCATATTTAAATACAATTAAATTAAAATTGTTAAGTCAAAGCAATTTAAAATACAAACAATCAACTTCCCACCCTCGGCGGGTCGTAGTAAAATTATCAAACTTTGACCGTTCCGCGGCGATAAAAAGGTTGAATAGCACTGCTCTAAGGAAATCCTTTTTAACTGTTGTATGATTACAAAATCTCTTTCCTTGGGGGAACCGTGATTTATGCAAATATGAGTTGCTATTTAAAATCAAGCGAAGAGAGGGAACAGATCATAGATTCTCAACGGGGACGATAACGCCCCCTTGTAGGCGTTTGAGGCTTTCTGAGGGGCAGTAAAAGACCCAGAGTAAGTTAGGGAGTTTTGAGATGGTATGGAGGAGCATGGGCAAATTAATCAAATATGGTCTAAAAAAGACTAAAAAAACAAAAACACGCTGATTATGTATTAACAAAAGTAAACTTAAATACTATTGTTTATGTTGATTGTACGTATTTAAAGTTGTATATTTGGGCAATAGCTATTTCAGATTTGCAAGTAAAAAAAATGGCGGTTTTAAAAAAATATATATTCTATTAGTAATAGGATATTTTTTTAAAAATTTGATTCTTGTTTTCACCATATATTACGTATGCTCTTATTTCTCTGGAGTGGGAGGGGGTGGTATCGAAATATTCACTAGAAAAGGTGGCTCCAGTTCAAAAAAGGTTGTGGAAACTTATGCAATAGAGGGTCATCAGGTTAATACTGGAGTTAGATTTTTAATAATTGAAGCCCCATTGAAATTTCTGTAAGGAGAGATGAGATCTTTACATAGAAGATCATCAGTGCTGTGGAATTAACCGTTATTTAAGTGATCCAATTAATTATTATACATATCTAAGTTAGTAAATAAGTTGCCCACTTCCTTTGTTTAAGCTAAAATTTATAGTAAATTGATATGTAAAATAAAGATGTTGATTTTATTAAAATATCTCTTAATTCTGTGCATCCAAATCTACAAGCAACCGAAAGGGAGCTACAATTGGAGTTTTATATGTAGTGTGCATTTCACTAAATACATAAAAAAATAAAAGAGAAAACTATTATATACTAAGCACAAAAACTCTTAATCGATCATTCCGAAATTTTATATACTGGACTGGTTGTTTTTTTTTAATACTACTATACTCGTACTCTTATCAGAAATAAGTCTAATATTAACATAAATAGATAATTAAATTAATAATTTAAAAAAGATATGCGTTGAATATTTTTTACAGTATATTTCTTATTGTTTATTCTAGGTAAGAAAATATTTTTAGTTTCGTGTTACAGATTTAATCATCAAATAATGCTTAAAATGACTCTGTAGTGAAAATACTATTCTCAAGTTCATGTATAAATTTTTAAAAAACACTTACTACACCTATAATTCTATAAATCTTTCAAATCCTAATATTTACGAAAATATGGGTAATATTTATCCTGAATTTTGGCATTAAACTATGTCTGAAAATATTTCTTTAATTTACCAAATAAGTTTCATCAATCTAGTTTCTTTGTTTAATTTGTGATAATGTCTGTTTTTACACATGGAATTTAACGATTCAAGCTACTGACATAAATAGAATTCAATTAAATAGAGCTCTGAATATTTCAAAGTCATTGATACGTTATTGGATAAACAGATTTAGTTAAACAATGTCTCTCCTCATATCTAACCGGTCGTATTTCCAAAATGTGAATTCAGCATATAAATGCTTACATGCCCAAGTTATTCAGACATTTGATTAAGGCACCGATTTATGTTTACATATATTATGCTTGGTTAAATTTTAGAGCCTATATAATACGAAACAGAATAAACCTCAAAGCTTTCAGCGATGATTATGTGTCTGAGAATAAGATTAGCGCTGGAGAAGTTTCTTTAAGTTAAAACATGTTTGAGTTGTGATGTAATATAATCATTCGAGAAGATTGTAACTAGATTTAGTCATGGGTCTATGCGCCTGATTTCGTAAATTTATTGATTAGAAAGAAAGTCAAAGTTTTAGAAGTTTGGATTGTGAGGATGTAAAAGTATATTAATACTGTTTCGTAAATTATCAAATATCGTCATTAATTTTACTTTGCTGTGCTAGCCTTTTAAAATGTGTTAAGTATTTTTAACTTCCAACAAAAATATTAAGAGTTTTCGAAAATTTTATTAATTTTTACTTAAACCTTATTAAATATTTTTTTATTTAGATAACGGGAAAATCACAGATTATTGAAAGCTGTGTATGTTATATTAATAGGTCCTTTACTTTTACAGCCCCTTAACCCAAACTGACCTTAAAGGAATGGCAAAAAAAAATCTACTTCAAATATCCAAGCGAAATATTAATATCATAATAAAGATATAGATATATAGACCAAAATTAAGTCTTTAAAAATAATATGTTATAAAGCATAAACTATACAAAGAAAAAGTTTATAACGGTAGTGAATAGTCAGCTCAAAACCATCACGAAACTCTTTACGTAATTCATTAAATAAAATGAAAGTTCTCAATGAATACCAAAAAAAATGTTCACAAAATACTTCATAGTCTAAAGTAATCAGAAATAAAATTCTAAATATTCTTATCTCTTGCATAATTTTTTTAAAAAAAAAGACATTGAAACATTTCAAGTGAGATGATTCATTTAAAAAGTTGCTATGCCTCTCTCTCTCTTCTGAGACACATAATACTTTTTCAAACTAACTTCACACAGATGACAGATTTGTACTAGTACCTCACTCACTTCTACTTTTCTGCCATGTGAGGACTTAGAGGACTACATTCATGTCCAAAATTAAGGTCACAAACATAAAATCTGTGAAAACTGAACTATTTACTGTGATGCCACGAAATTTGGCACAAATTTGTGAGGAGCAAGGGGTACATATAAAAAGAATGTGAAATCATGTATCAGAGATAAATCATTTACTACGGGAAAAGTCTCTCTCTGTCTAATATGAAGTGAACTACTTCGCAAACCTCAAAACGAGCTCCCATACTCTTCATGAGGGTGTCAATAACTACTTGGGGCAACAAAGCCCTTTTTCCCAAAAGTGGGACTTTTAATTCCTTGAGGGTCCTGGGAGGGCATCTACGCTGAGAAATGGCTTTTCCTAGGCCATCCTAAACATATTCAATAGAATTTTGATCTGGAGACCTCGATGGTCAATCTATACGGCGAATATCTGCTCCTTTATGAAATTCATCAACAATGTGAGTTCTGTGTGGTCGTGCATTATCGTCAATAAAATTGTAGTCCGTGCCCAAAGCCCCCAGAAAAACCTTACATAGGCTTCCAGGATCTCATTCCTATAACACTGTCAGTTGACAGTACCCACATCGAAAACGCACAGGGGCTTATGACTGCCCAACACTATGCCACCTCATTCAAGGTTTCCTTTGCCACCAAATCTGTCGATTTTTGGTACGTAGCACGGATGAAAGCAAGCTCCATTTCCACTCCAGGTGAAGACGAGATTCATTTTGTCGGGTACATTTCGACTCATTACTGAAAGGCACATGCCCCGATTCTTGTGGTGTCCACGACTGATGTTTTCAGCTCCACAATAACATGTCTTTCCTTCTGGATGCAGCTAAAGAGATGCACCAGACTCGACACCGGGCTTAAAGACCAGTCTCTGCAATACAGCTATATACTATTTTCCTGGAAATTCTTCTTCCATACACAGCAGCAAGGTCATGAGCAAGTTGAGGAGCCGTTGACCGTATACGTCATCATGCGCTTAAAGCCAAGTAGCGATCCTGTGCAGATGTCAATACTCTGTGGTGACCTTAGTCGACCCTCCTGGTGACAGTACCACTTGTTTCGAATTGATTCCATAACCGGGAGACAATTTTCGGGCCACTTGTAACCATAGAGCCACCTCCGCTTCAGATTGGCCAGCTTCAAGCCTGCCAACGGCTCTCCATCTCAAGGAATCACTTCAATGATTATGAGAAATCATTCTCACTGCAAACAGACTATAGCTTGTTTATTTTAATGCAATATTCACAAAAATAAAGGCAAAATTCCCATATGCTTAAACGGTCTCAATCCAGTTGTTCTGCAAAAACTAACGCTAAAAAACATTTATTCCTAAGCTGAAGGTTGATATTGTACTACTTGTTCTTCAATACAAATTCTTTCAGTTTTACTGGAGGCATTTTAAAATTATGAAGTAAAACATGTTTGTGACCTTAATTTTGGACATGAGTATAGTTCAATTTAATGCACATGAACCACCATTATTAACCAAGTTAATCTTCGGCAGAATAAAACTTGGCCTTAAACAACGCTGGCAATGACATTAACCAGCTAGCAATGAAATGAATTTCAAATTATTTGTGATAGTTCTTTTGACAGTTCTATAACAACATTAGCATAAAAAGCTTCGACATATGCATTTCTAAAGTACTCAAAATTTACTTTTCAAAATGCTACATTGTACTCATTTTATTATTATCTGTCAAAGAATAAATCAGATGACTCCAAAAAATAATAAGACACCGCACGCATAACATCAGAAAAGCATGCTAAATTACTACACTCAGCTTTTATTTTCCTTTTTTCCCCCTATTTTCTTCCGCTCAATCTTCTTACCTCAGTTTCTCTGCTAAATTGAATCATTTTCAAAGCAACCCGGCTCAAACCAGGAAGTCAGAAAATCCCCATCTTCTCTTCTATATCCGTGTGTAACTAACTTTACGCATTCATTATAGTTTTCTTAACTTTTAAAGAAGAGAACTTTAAAGAAGGGGTGGTTTTGCTTTATTAATAATTCATAAATATTTCAGAATTCATTCTCCTTTCAGAGATGAAAAATTTTTTATTTGAAGTTACTTACAAATATATATAAAACTTATGATTCAATATTTCGTTACAAACGTAATTCGCACACACAATATATAATAGATAACTTTCTAGTTTATTTAAAGATGTCATTTTGAAAATTTTAAAGATAAAAAAAGTGGAAGAGTAAGGAAGGAATTGGATTTTGTCGTGTAATTCACGACTGTGAAATTTAACTAAAAATAACATCAAGTGCGTTTCATTTCAAATATTTACATTTTGAGAGGATTAATGAGAATTAAAATACAATTGTTATTAATAATTTTGTCCATTTCAAATTTAGTTTCATCGAGTTTAAGAAGATCGAATGGATTCCATTTACGCCTAATTAATATTATGCAACAAAATTCTTATGAATGTTAAGGAACAATTTAAAATGCATAATTAAAATTATGAAGCCCGCCTCTAATACTCTTGGGTACAGTTTTAAAAAACTACTTTAATTAAAACTAATAAATAATCCACAATTCTTCAATCCACATTATGCATAACTCTGTATATATATAAGATATATAAATATATATAAATGTGATGATTAATATATTAGTATAACTGAGAAAGAGAAAAATTTGTAAGTGTAAAAATTTAAAATTAGCGCAGCTAGAGAAGCTGAAAAGATTAAGTTTAATTTTAAATTATTTACATGGGTGTTCAAAATTAAGGTAATAAGCATATTTAATTAATTTTTTCGAGAAATGCTCAACGAAAGGTAAATTAATGTTTTGAAATATGCTAATTTTTAATATCGGTTACGCAGCGAATGGTTTCGAGAATTGGAGAAAGATTTCTTTACTGTAACGGCCAGTGTTCTATGCAATTTATGGGTACAGTTCAATATGATACCAGATCCATAGAAGCTCTGGGTAAGGTTCCCAAGAACCACAAATGGAACTCGATATTTATCCATTAGAACCAGGAATAACATGATTCATGAGGTCACCGAAGTTTGAATTTCAAGGGTTAGTATCTCCAGACAACTAAATGAGAGGTCTGACTGCAAGATCTACTGTGTGTGCCCTTCTTACTTCTACGTACAGAATAGCCTGTTTAGCATGGTCCAGAAAAATATCGACATTAGGGCAGAGGATAATAAGAAACTATATATATATATATAATTCTCTAATGAATCCACAGATTCAACGTAACCACTAATTCGGCACTCATGTTATTGGACGGAAAAACAGATCTCCAATATCTTTCACAGAGGCTCTTTGACTTTTGTGGGGTATAGAGATGAAATCTTGAAGTCTTACATCTGACTGTTCAGGGTTGCAATTTATTTTTATTTAATTCATAATGATGACTATACTTGTCAACATAGGAATGATCCAGCTGACAAATTTCTGAAAATTGAGGATATTTGCTGAATAGATTAACTAGCTTCATCTCCTGACCAGAAGCTGAACTCAGCGTTACTGGAGGAAAAAACCAACAGCTAGAAAAACTCATAAGCGATCTCAAATCTAGCATGGATCCCTATAGTGAAAGCTGCAAAACTGTAGGAGGCGGAGCAAAATCCTTACCTCAAATTTTTTGTTAGATAATATAACTTATTTTTCAGATTTTCCTGATAAGCTTAACACATGATATTGCAACATATTGTGTTGTATTTTTTGTGTTATATCAATTTATGTACATACGAAGTTTCATTAAAATCTGTCTGATGTGTTCCCGGAGATTCAACCATAAGTAAAAATCATCTTAATTTTGAACTAACTCAACTATTAATTTAATTTTATTTTAATGCTTTAGGCCTTCATTTGAAACTCGTGGGATCTACATTGCTAGCCATCCAAACTCGAACACCAAGGACAAAAGATATCGAAATTAAATTTATTAAAGAGGTAACACACACAGTACAAAGGTTAAATGATTGGAAATTCAGCATTCTGCAAGGCAAGGAAGACTATGAAATTAGTATTATGTCCACCACAGCTGGCAATAACCACTGTTACATGCTTCAGCATTGAATGACAGAGATTTTAGAAGTCTTATTGAGGTATTAGCAACTTACACAACATCCACGTATTATCAAAGTAGAATTGGTGTAGTAACTGTAGTGAATACTGGACAAATGGTTCTCCAATCTTCGACCAGAATTTTTAAATAGGCAATAGATCGGAACAACAAGTAAGCCCAAGCAACAGAGCATTATGGAGTGGGCGAAGAAGTATTGAACATTGCGAGCCACTATGGTCGACGCTTGTCCTATTGGAATGTGGCTGCAAGCAAACTCAGAAGGTAGAGAGGACAACAAACTCCAAAACCTTACAAATAAAGCGCTGGTTCGTTAAAGTACTGGCAGTGTGCACATTATGGGGTGCAAAAGTGGAATCCTTACTGCTCCAAATTATAATACTGAGTGCAGGACTAGTATGGCTATATAAAAGAAATTAGTTAAGCAACCTAACTTTATAGTGTATCTAGATTCTAATCGTGGCTTTATGGTGTTGCATTTAGATGAATCAGTCGTGTGTAAAGACAATGTCATGCTATTTGGCTGTACATGATCGCCGTTCAAAGCACCACTGCAAACGCTAACGCCTGTGGTTTGGAGCCAAAGAGTAATTACAGAAAAAAGGACGCTTTGTAGACATTCCACTGTCCTACAACGACGTCAAATGATACGCAGTGGCACCTATTCCAGTGTAACACACCTTACAGTTTGTGATATAGCTCCTGATGTGGCAAATGGATTCATCCTTGTCTTCAGCATAATATTCCTGTCATCATGTGCAGTAGATGACGAAGCTGGTGCAATCAAAACTATTGATCAGTCGTATTTCCTCCCACATGCATCGATTGTAGATAGCATCACTGTTGTTTGGTGACGTCCGATCAAAGATTTCCTTAAAGGATAATCCTCATTCTCTGTAGGTAACTAGATAAAATTAGGAAACATGCTCGAACGACATTCATATTCTTCAAGGTATACAAAAAAAAATCTTCTCACTCAAAACAACTTCACAAAAAACAGCTCCAGTGCTTCAAAACGGCATTCTATTCTCCCTTCATGTGGTGCTAGCTGTTGATGAACGTCTGTGCTGAAATGTTTGTAATTTGCTTATTCTGCCGTGGTACATACCGTAAAAAATCCCCCCCCCCTTTCTGTATGCTTTTTTTTTGTCGTTTTATTTTGGAATGGTCAGCAGTGAATAAATTTATTCAATGACAATACACTAATAAATATTAAAGGCATGACTTACTTTACATGCTTACTAACAATTAGTGCTGAATTTTTACTGAAGCAAGTTGTGTAACTCTCTAATTCGTGATTGATGTCTATAAGCAGAATCAGTAATGTTTCAGACAGTTTTTACTAATAATGCTAATGTGTGAGCTATTTTTATTAATAATGCTAGTACTCTTTCTACAATCCATAAGCATTTCCATTTATTCATTGGTAAAAGTTTTCTGAGATTTTTCTTTGTCCATTTAAGAGAATTATACTAAAATAATATTTTGTTGGGTTTTGAAAATATTACACTATACACAATATACAGATACTTGTATCAACTTTAAAAGAGTAATATAAAAATGTTTTTCCTGTTATTATCAAGCATTGTTACAGTCTAACATTTGGAGAATTATTTTAAACAGGAGAGCGTTAAGTTTCGTAAGATATACCAGCTAAGTAAGCCAAGATGACATGAACATTGACTTTTACGGTTAAAATGGTATTGACACACTTGTAGCCAATGACTTTCAAAAGATATACTTTCTAAAGTATTGATTGAATTTCCAAGTAAAAAAACTAGACCTTAAGACAAACAGAACTGTCGTCCTTCTGCTAAGTCTGTAATCTCGATCAATTTTGTAATAGTTGATCACGTTTTTTGTCTGTCATTTCGAGTATCGTCTTTTAGATGTATTAACTGTTTGCATCAACTCGCAGACGGATAACATTCCAAATGTGCAGGATTCACTAAGCAAACTTACTTCCTCTACAATGTATTTACTACAAAAAAAAACGTCTTATTTTTCTGTCATTGATTTCTTCATACTAGGAAGTCTTTTCGAACAGTTTGAGCTGGATATGACCTCATACGACATAGTAAATACTATTCCGTTTTTATTTATTTGCGATCGATGTTGGAAGAGAATATGTTATTTCTTAGCTTCAGTGGATTCAGATGGTGTTGTAGATGAAGATGATATCGAGAAGTTGTTGACTAAAAAGTGGGGAAGGGAGAAAGAGGTGAAGTTTGCGTTTGCAGTCACGTTTTGAAGCACATTTTTCTTTACAGAAATTCTTCGTTTTCGTGGTGGAAATTTCACGAGTAATATTGACGTTAAAAGAATACAATTTCTTCAAGTTTGAGTTTTTTTTTAAAAAAAAATTCTACTGCCATTCAGTTTTGAATGAATGGCCATGCATGACTAATAATCTTGCGTAATTCGCATACGTTAGGTTATTAGTTACGCATGACCTTAAATACACATATGTTAATTCACTTGCTGTATTATTTTACAACGTCTGCTCACAAATTTAGTATTTTTATATAATATTTGTTGAGTTTAAAATTTTGATTGTTTTTACGGAATGGAAAAAATCGACTTTTTTTTATTTGAGTTCATGATTTTCGTTAAATTTGTGTAAAGTTAGTCTTACAAAAATTAGTCTTACAATAAATTCATAAAGTAATGCAGAAGAGTCACTAATCAGATGGCGTGAACTGGCAACTCATTCACCAAATTTTCATATTGTGTCTTATAAATATTTTAAGATCTCTTAAGTTTAAGCATCCCCAAAAATTTCTTAGGAAACTAATTTTGGAGTAACTAATGGAACCAGGTCTTATACGCGTAGAACACACATACACTAATTACAAATTCAATACTCCCTTAACAAATCGTATACGCAAATTAGAGAATTAAAAATAAACGTAAAATATTATTATACGATCAACAAAAGTTAGTTATAAAACCAGAAAGTGTTACTTATGCATCTAGTTGACAAATATACCTATTGGCACCAATGAAAAGCTAACTGTACTCCTTTTAAAATAATCGTGACAAAAGTTCGATAGTCTAAAGATTTCTTCCAAAAATTATAATTTCTTAAGGTTGTTTTCGCCATACGGACAAGAGCGTGAACTTAACGCGGAGCACATTTTCGGACAGAAAAAAATGCCTGAATTTTTATAAGAATTTGTGACATTGTAACTCAGGCATTTGTTTATAATGTAATGTTTTTAAAGTTTCAAAATATTTCATAACTAATTAGTTTTTCCTTTTAACACGTAAAGGGATAGCTCCTTTAGCATTACGGTATAGGAGAAAAATTGCGAAACGCATTTTATAAAAAGAAAAAATGTGTCAACTCGAATAAAAAGGAATAGTATGATAAAATAAGAGATTCTCTACAGGATAGTGAAGCCAGAATATAACATTAATATTTGAGTATTTTTTTACTTGAAAAAATATTCAGAATTTGGGTCCTATTTTTTAACATTAGCCGAAAACAGCCTTAAGAACATAAGCGATTAAATTTCCCCAGATTCATCATAACGCGCGCTTAATGCTTGACATTTCATAAAACAGCTAACAATGGCTAGTTATTGTAATTGTCATTGATATCATTACAGAAGTTTTTTGGAAATAGTACTAATAATCCCAGAATGACGTATTCGAAGACAATTGGATGACATCTAACGGGATTGAAAGTTTGGGATTTATGAAGGATTATCATATCGAGTACTAGACCACCTCTTAGGCCTTAAGTTAAAGCTGTACAGAGGTGCTTGGAGCAATGTTTGCTGCAAGGTCAGCATAGGCTATATGAAAGCTCAGGAAAAGCAATGTGCATGAACACTAGACTAAATCGGGTAGCCAAAAGCATTATTCGCTGCATAACATATCAATGCATGGCTTCTTCGATACCATCTAAGATACATTTTATTATTTCACGATTCTTGATTGTGGCAGGGTAACGTTCAAGTTTATTTTTACGTTGTCTAATTTTAACCCATGTCCCACAAATTTGGAAAAACTATCTGGGCTGGTGTTGTGTTGGATCATCATAATTGTCAGCAATATGGTATCATGTAACGTACCTTACGAGTTTCGCTTCTGTTTTGAAGTAGGTGACCATAGCATTCGCATGTTGTAGAAGTTAGACCGACGTTTCGATGTGAATTTCCTTCATAGAGGCACATACCAGCTTTTACTCCTAGTGGGATAGTGTGAGATACTACAGAGTCATGCACAAAAAATTGTATCACCTTCATTTTCTAAGTGCAAACTCGTAAAAGGTTTTAAAAGAATTGAAGCTGGCATATATCTAGATCGCCATCTGCAATTCAAACTGTTCATTGGTCAGCAAGATCATCAGACCTTTCACCAGCTGAGCATGTATGAAATATCGTTGGCAACTAGAATTGTGAATGCAAAATGAATACTTGAGGAAATGTATTGCAGTATTAGATTATATATATATATATATAACTCTAGTTATATAATTTCCTACATAACTATATACAAACATGAGTTTAAACCAAAGGATGCTTCAATAATTGCTAATTGTAAAATTCATTGTGCAGTTGAGTAATTCATACATGTTTTTCAAAAATAAAATATTTGCATTTAAAAAAAAAGAAATATATATGTTTAATCTTTTGTACGACTTCCACAAAATGATCAGTGACCTTCAAACTGGATCAGTTAAATAACTCCCCTTACAAGGCAACACCCGTCATCCATTTCCAATTCTAAAAATACCAGTAAAGCGATTTTGGTTTTATCGAATGCATTGGCATTTTTTTCGGAAGAAGTTATTTTACAAAGATCAAGAAATATGATAGTCTGCCGATGACAGGTTTGAAAAATACAAAACCCGAAATAAAATTTCCTACCCAATGCTCAATAATTCCATCCGAAATGGAAAACCTGCATGAAATTTCCAGTTGTGATGAAAGATGACAACTTTGTGGTTAACCAATATTTGAAGAATTGAATATAGAATATTTTATTTCTATGTACTGCTTTAAATATTTTAAAAAAGCGTTTTTGAATTCATCGTTTCATTAGAAGTAAATTATTTTTAGCATGTCATATATTCTTTTAATACAATTGAAAACACTCTTGCGCACAATCCCTTTTTGAAATCAATAGAATCATAAATCTGCAATCCAATGCCTTTTTATTAAAAATATTCAATCATATATGATAGATTTGTTTTAAACAATCGTTCGGTTTGTGAAAGCTTTTGTTTGAATGAATTTAGAAAGAAAGGATCCCCATCTTTAAAAAAAACTAATTTTAATATAGAAAGATGTTTACTTCACTCCTTGTTAACATTTAACATCTTTATCATCCATTTGACTTCCTGATTCCTCAGACAAATTAACTTGGTTCTGTCGATGGACTTGTCGTGGCATCACCTCCTCATACTGGTCGAGGTGGAAATTTCGCTGATTGTTGAGGTTCCCGGGGATGCGAATGCAGTAGTGATTGAGCCACCATTAATTCGGACACGAAATAATGACCTACAAATATTTACAATTAATCACTTTTATTAATTAACGTTAAACCTTATTACGCTATGTGTTCACAAAACAAACTGAATAATAAGAAATAATGGGTACTTTCGCACCAACGTCTGAACTCGACAAAGAATAACTAATAACTTCTAATATCGACCGTAATTCCGGAATCCAATTCAGGAACATGCGACTACATTTCAGGTAATACCACAATGGCGTAACGTACACCCCCGCAACCTCGGCATAGCGGGGGTCCAGGATTCTAGGAAGCCCAAAGCCTGACCGAAGCCAAGTACGAACCCCTAGTAAAATCCGGCTTGGAGCTCAAAACCTGACTTTGCAAGGGAGCCCATATCTTCTCCGTTACGCCTCTGCAATGCTAACAAGTACTAGCGTGACTATATTGTCCTCATAATGTCTTTCTCATTGATTATTTGTACACTATTTAGTACTGACGTTCATTTGCGGCGTTGGGTTGTTCAAACTCAAGGTACCAATTTAGCTGGATGAAAAAAAACGAGTTAAAGAGCTATTTGTATTGACTTTATGATTCTGTGCAACAGAGAAAATGATATCTAAAAAGGTTCCACTTTCCTATAACCACCGCTTCTCTACTCCGGTAAAAATTACGAGCCTGTTGAATTTTTTTCTGCATCAACCTCTATTATTCCTTATGTGTGTCTTAACAGGAAACGAAATTCGAGGATGAGATCCTTCGTTAACTTGCCTGGAATTTTAATTTTCAAAATATTGAAATTATTTTAGGTCATAAGGTCAATCAATTCTCATGAAAAGGCGTTCAATACTCCTTTGGATAAAGAATTAATTCATACAGGATTTTATCATACAAATATCATTTAATGAATAATGCCTGAAACTAATATTATAAGAGGTGCTTTATAAGGGAAATAGGAATTGTGTGTGCGCAACACCTGATAATTATGCACCACACAACCCAATACATATTCCTAAATTCTTGGGAAATAAATTGCAATCAAATTCTATGATTGAAATCCTAACACGTTAAGCAGTAAGAACTGAAGATAACATGATTTGATTACCGAAGAAAAGAAGACTGTTGAAACAATACACGTCAAAATTGACGAAAAAAAATGGGATTAACAGTTTTTTCGGTAAAAAGGGAAGGTAGATCGGGAAAGATAGTAATAAACAAAAACGTATTGCTTTAAGGTATCCGACTACGTTCGGAACCGTGATTTTAAAAAAGCGCATAAATGAATAATTGTCATGATATTTAGTGACTCTTAGATTAGAATACATGTGTAAAATTGTTTTTAAGGACATTTTGACAAAAAAAATTATTTAAATACAATATTTCGGCAAAAAATTAACTTAGAATAACCTTTTTTTCCAAATGTTCTCCTTTTGCGAAAAATGCTTCTATTATAATACTTTGCCTGTATATAGCTCAGACTATGATTTTTGAAAAATTCACATTATTTTCATAGTTACAACCCATTGAAAATTATCGGCGTTTTTTTCTTAAAATTTCTCCCCTCTGCTGTCGTAAAACATGGATAAACCCACTTCTAAGTTATATATTTCAAAAATTCTAATTGAGCCTCTGTACAGAGATCTGAGCTATATACAGGCAAAATATTATTATAAAAGAAGCATTTTTCACAAAAGGAGAATATTTTGAAAATGGGTCATTCTATGTTCATTTTTTGTCAAAATGTTGTACTTATAAATAATTTTTTATTGTAATACTATTCTTAAAACAATTTTATATACATTTTCTAATGTAAGTGACACTAAATATCATAAATATTATCCATTTAAACGCTTTTACAAAATCACGGTTCCGAACGTAGTCGGATACCTTAAGAAATATGACCACTGAAGCTTTCAAGGAACTTTTATGGTTTGATAGAATATGTAAAGAGTTAAATGTGTGTGTAATCTCAAATATGATCAAACAAGTTTTACATTCGGATAATCTATCAGCTATATATTATTCGAAAAATAATGTAGAAAACTTAAAGACACACAACATACTGATGTTAGGTATCAATTTATAAGAAATTTTCTCAATTTGCTGATTACTAATAGTAATTAGCAAATTTTTTTACATAAGTTTTACCGAAAAGTGAACTTGAAAGAATTACACAAAAACTTTATTGTGTGATTGATGAACTAAATTTTTTCGTAAACCATAGGACTGATTGTTAGAATTATTTGCAGGCATTAAGCTATTCCTATATAGATATGAAAACATATGCTGATTTCTTTCCCTTTATTATGCAAGTGATTTTGAATTGACAGGACGTCAAACCAACGTAATGATTATCTGCAACATATAGATTTCTCTGGGATGTTTCTTCCCTTTATGTTTCTAATAATAAAATCTCTGAATTTTTACCTTGAAGTTTTAAATCCTTTAACTCTATACATTCAACCAGAACCACATTTGACCATTGGTTAGCTTGAAAGAAAGAAGCTTGTATTTGCGATATGGACAACTCTGTAAATGCAAAAAAGAAAGCGACGGGAGACTGGTTGACTCAGAAAAGGGTCGAGAAGAGAAAAAGATCGCTAAGATATCATAGGGATGCTTATCCATGTTACCTGGTACTCCATTAGCAAAAGGAAAGATCATTCAAGCACCCCTCGGGAGTCGTAACTACTGTACTTGACTTTGATAGTTCAGCAACCCCTTTTTCGGTAAATCGGACACCACCATGCTACACCAGGACAGCCAATAGAGTGCTAGCTCACAGATCCCTGACGACCAATAGCAGACGAGTCTCTCGTCTGCTTGCATTAATTTTGGACGTGATTTTTGTTACCACTGAAACCACCCATCTTAGCTACTCTCACTTTCTCCTTCTGTTTCCGCCAATCAGGAAGCACTGCTTCTGTAAAGGCCACCCAACATCAGAGCTACAATACATCCAGTATGGGACGGAGGAACGCTTCGCGTTCAAGTTTCCCAATGATGTTCAGCGACCGGTAAATCGCAAACAAGAAAGGACAGGAATAAAAGCGCTTAACGACTGATCCTAACAGGGATTGCTTTTCGTCCCTGTCGTCTTAGGTATGCGCGGTGTAGCAGTGAACCGATAGGTCGATAGTTCAAATAAATCCCTGTCAAGATTCTTCAGTAGTGACCCAGGAATTGAACACTAGATGACAGAACAGCTAAACGCTAATGGTTGACTATGCATTAATTCCATGGAGAGTCTGACTAAGACATTCTCAACAAATCAGGACTCATGATCCAAATGGTAACGACACATGCATCAACTAAACCCGCTATCTCAACAAGAGACTGCCCGCAACGTCAACGGAAAAACGTTTCAACGAGACACTCAAACCTACTGGAGATATATATCAATTACATTAATGGCTGAAAAAACAACCTTTTCTAAGTATCGCTCAGAAAGTCCATCATGAACAAAAACAACTTTCTTCTCTAGAAAGGGGGTATGTAGCGACCCCTTCTTCGGCAAGTTGCGAACAACAAAGGACAGGAATAAAAGCGCTTAACTACTGGCCTGAACAGGGATTCCTTTTCGTCTCAGTTGTCTAAAGCAAGAATGGAGTAGTAGTCGACCGGTAAGTCAGTGGTTCAAATAAACACCCCTGCCAAGGTTCTTCAATAGTGAACTCGAAAGAAAGCTGATGAATGATCTGTATTGCATGAGCTATCAATGAAATAATATATGTGCAATTTCTTAAATCCTTGCGAAGAAAAGAAATGAAAATATAGCAGTTTTTTATTTACGTATTTTTTCAATACAAAATTATTTGCATAAAATTTAAAAACTAAAAATAGCTTCTAATTTCCAACTATTCATTGTAATAAAATATATTTCGAAACTAAAATAAAATAAAGGTTAACCAGTTTTATGACTTACTTCATAACATCTTTGAATAATCAACGTATCTGACTCCTCCTCCTCATAAATCAAGCAATTATAGCTTGTTTTTAAATGATACGATGAAAATTCATACTTAGTATTTAATGTAGAAGAAAAAAATTATCTTCTTAAGCAGCTAGAACGTTCCGAATGCCCTATTGTTAATTATAATTAGTCCTAAGTATTCCTTCTTTATTGTTATAAAACAAAGAAAGACTGCAATTAAAGTCCTAACTAGTCCTTTTATTTTTAATTAACGTAACTGATCACAGTGAAATAATGTATTACGATAATCTTAAATATAGTACATTAGAAGCACAGTATATGACTCTATTCTTTGAATTCGGTTAAACTTATATCATATTTTGATATTTTTATCGATGTCATGCGTTTGTGAAATTAGCAAAACGCCAACCAGGTTATTTTAGGCGCATGATATTTCTAACAGATTGCAGTGTATATTTAGTTTTCGATAATAACATTTTTGTGACATACATACTACATATAATCTTTGTATTGATAATAATAAATGTGATTCATTTTCAAGCTATTTTTTGTTGGATTAATAATGCGCGAAATCTCTTATTCCTCTTGGCGGTATATATATAAGTATGGTTTATCTAAAATTAAGATCAATCTAAAATATTCCAGCTTTTTGAAACTGTTTATTAAGCAAGAGTGGTTTTTCTTTAGGTATCAGTCATACCCAGTTGAGAAAAGTTCTTCTAGAACATTTTTTTTAATGCTTTATCTCCTTTTAAAAAACTTTTGTTGAAGAATAATTGTATTATTTGGTAGTATTTACGAAAATTTAGACAATCTTATACTTTTATTTACTGACTTCGTTACAAGCTTAAGTATTTAAAAAAAAAAAAATGTTTCTTTAAAAAGATTTCGTAAGCAAATTATATATATCTTCTCGTTACAATTTTTACCCATTCAGTTTTCTGTAATGCAGAACAAAAAGAAAAATATTTCTCATCATCATTTCTATGAATCAACCTCATTAGAATAAAGATAAAACAGCAGAGTCCCGAAAACCCTGCCTAATGTGGACCAAAAGATAGCCGAGTTTGTGAAACTGTCGAATTATCGAGAACGGAATTAAAAACGAATAAGTACAAGCGTTTCCTCAGAAAGTATTATACTGCGCTTGTATGTATTGTTTTCTTGAGAATACAACAGAAAATAAAACTGCCTAAATACCCTAAGTTAACAAAGAAAAAGTACGTATTTTGTGAAATCAGAGAGCATTTACTACATGAAAATGAATAATGAATATATAGCATACAGTAATTTACCTGATCAGATATACCTCAGTAAAATACTTCAAGAAAACAACGTTAACGTCTTCACGGGTGGAGGGGGGGGTCAACCTGACCCCCTGCAAAGGGTGTGGCTGAATTAACCGGACTGCAGAGTTATCGAGTGCCGAGTTTTTTGGATTCTACTGTATTAGAAAATTATTTTGATTTTGAATAAAATACATTTCTAGAAATCAGAAAGCAATGTACCAATAAAAATCAATCAAAAGTATTAAATAACTTTGACTTTACATTAATGCTGCAAGATTTTACTGGTCCACTGATTAATAGTTTATTTATTAAATAACTCAGCTTGAGTGTGAAGTTAGTTCTTAATTTTTTTATATTTTTTCTCTGTTTTATCGGTGCATTATCCCCTGGGGCGGCCCGATAACCTTTCATAGGAGGCACGGGCATATCAAAAAGTCGAAAATAAAAGATTATTTTAAAAAAATTATTAATTTACTGAAAGGAAACAAAACAAAACACATTCTGACATAATAAAAAGCAAAATACACATTTACACAGATGTAATATGCTTATAAATGTATCAGTATTGCACAATGTATTTGATAATTAATTTATCAATGTTAAGAATAAGTTGAATAATTACTAGTGACTCCATGGGCTTGTCATATACAAAATTTAATATTTAGCTTAATAATTTGTATCGTTCATAATTAAGGTCGTATATTGTAGTTTTAGCGACAAAGTACATTTTTATAAATTCAATATATTTTTATTGTAAGGATACGATGAAAACTAAAACTATGATTTAAAATTGGGTCACAAACATTAAAAGTTTGAGAAGCCCTGCTGTAACCATTAGTATCATGTTCATTTTCCCTCATACAACAAATTTTTCCTCCTTCGATTCTAAGCTGCACCCGATTTTCAGTTGCATTAACATTGAAAAAAAATTTGGCTTAGATTCAAATAAATACTCCAATTGATAATTTTTCTTTTTGAATTCATTTGTTTTTAAATAATCTTGAAGGAGTATTTACTGCAGAATTAAACGGTTGTCATATAAAATAGAATTAATCAAACTGGTTTCTCAAAAAAACAAAGAAATATTAATCTAGTTTTTTTTTTTTTTTTTTAATTTAAAAATTTAAAAAAATAAATAAATTTTTATTTTTTTTTTTTTTTTTTTTTCTAGTTCAAAAATTTAAAAATTAAACTTAGTTGTAACTAAATTTAGCATTTTAGTTGTATATATATATATTTCAGAAAGATTCAGGAACAATTCATATTTCAACCAATTTAGGGTAACAAATTCCCATTTAATCTATCCATTAAAGAAACATTGATTTCAAAACCTTTATCTGCCATTTATACTCTACAAATCAAACAAACCAAGAATCATTATCAGCAGATTTTTTTTTCAAAATTCCAAAATCCACGACATATGTCACGAGAATAGTTTGGAAACTAATATTTTCGCTTCGCGAGCTCCTTCAGGTTATAACTGTACCGACAAAAAAACTTAATTTATCATTCCTGACAAAACCACGAAGCCTCATCACGTGTTCTTGGTACAGGAATCCGATTATCAAGGATAAAAAAAGAAGTAATCCTGCAAAATAAAAGAGGATTATTCTCTTCTTGCATAAAATTTTCATATCAAGCATTTTTCAAAACTTAATAAATACCTCATAAACAGTATATGATAATGTTTTTCCAAGAAAATATCCAATACAATAGATATTTTTTCCTTCCTTCGTTTCCCCAGATAATTAATTGATCTGCATAATTACTTCAAAAGGACTACCTACTTATTTTGAATAAATATTTGCTATTTTATTCTTCTTCGCGTATTGTTTCCCGTATAGTATTTATTTTTAATTTTTGAATATGTTCAGGCGTATCTTGTGCATGGATCATGTGATGGAGGAAATATCTTCATCAATTAGACCACAAAAAGGTTTTACTTGTTTGTGTTGCAGTAATCATTTTAAGGCTTAAATTTTTTTTATTGTAAAGTCAATTTTGATTGAAAAATAAAATACCATTCATTTTCTTTCTAATGCAATTTAAATTTTTGCTCTAGCTAAATTAGAAGTATTTTTAATATTTTTTTAAAAAGTTGTTTACATTTGTCAAACCCTAAAACATCTGACTGCCACGCCCCTTTCAAATCAAAACAAAAGACACATGCTACTTTTCAGCCTTATCAAATAGTTTAAATTAATCAAAAGAATTTATTTTGATCAGCAGCTTATTCAGGAAAGAAGTGAAGTGAATAGTTGTAGCTGTTTATTTACTTTTTGGTAACCGCATGCTATATTTTTATCTCATTAAATACAACGAATTTCTGCTATCGTGTGAAATAGTGTTTTCCATCAAAAACAATAACGGTAAAATGTTTAAAAACGTTTTTAAAACTTGGTTAAATAATAAAACGTTTAAAAAACGAAAGTTTGGAAAAATATATACAAAAACCCAAACTTTCGATGAATTAAACGTTGCATAACAGTCAGACGATTTCAACAAAAAATAATTCAGCTTTAAAAGCAAAGTTAGGTAAGTATAATAAAGAGTATGTTTCTTTTTTTGATTCATTTGAATGTTTCTGTGAAATGACTGACATTGTGCTGTTTTCTTGTACTCTTTGAAACAACATTAATAACATAAATAAATGTAAAAACCAAGGTATTCACATAAATTTAGGCTACAAAATTGTTAATATGTTGTGACTTTTGTGGTCTTATTCAAACATTTCTTAATACCAGGTTTACTAAAACAGTAGTTAATCAAAAAAGATACAAAATTATATGAAGTGAACAATGGACTTTCATATGGTATGAGGTCTATTAAAAAAAGAAGAGTTTCAAAAATATTTTTCGGAGTCATGAATTTGTCACCTACACTAAAGTGGTTTTACGATTCCATGCATACATTAAATAACGCGACAGAGAAAGTAACTAAATTGTCTATGGCATTAGCTGCTGCCGAAACAATATCATTTAATAATGGATGCCAAAATGTACCTGTGGCTATCGATGGTACCTGGCAAAAAAGGAGCCATACTTATATAAATGGATTTGTTACCGCAGTTGGTTTGGACACTGGGAAAGTTGTTGATACTGAAATATTGTCGCGGATATGCTCATGTAATTTTAACAGCAATGTACATATCTATGAGTCTTCGGCAAGTTACATTGTAAATAGTAGGGGAATGGAAGTTGAAGAGGTGTACTTCTTTTATTTTTGTATCTTCCATCGCTCGCAGACATTACACAATTTACGATATACACAATATTTGGACTCCATGGGGACTCTAAAGCATACAAAACAGTTTTAGAATCTAAACCTCAGAGATATGTCAATATTGAAAAATTAGAATGTGTTGGTCATGTGTGTGTGTTGAGAAAATAATGGGGACATGACTTAAAGCGTTAAAATCAAAATTAAAAGACAAAAAGCTTGAGGACAAAAATCTCTAGAATGCCATAATGGCTTGACAGATGCAGAAATAGACAAATTGCAAAGATACTATGTTTTGGCTATTCAAAACAACTCGTGAAAATTTGTTAGCCATAAGGCAAGCTATTTGAGCTATATTTTTTGATAAAATGTTCACAGATTTGAATCTACGACACGGTTTATGCCCCATGGGAAGTGACTTGTGGTGTAGATATAATATGTCCATACTGAAAGGTTACACATATAAGCATAAACACGACTTACCTATTGCAATTAGAATTGCATAAAAAAAGTACTTAGAGGTCTCTAATCTTGAACTTTTGTCTAGATGCTTGCTTGATAAAACTCAAAATATTAGTGAATGCGGAAATAGTATTTGGTGTATAATTCCAAAAACTATATTTGTGCAATTGGGTACTTCAAAAACTATAGTACATGAAGCTATATATTTATATAATCAAGGCTTCAGTACCAAATTAAAAGTTTTAGATGTATTAAACATTCAACCCCTAGATTTTACAAATGTCGAGCATTGCAAGAAGTAGATTATGCGTGTATTAGGAAAGCAGAATAGGCAGTTTTACAATGAACCAAAGAAGCTAGAATTAAAAACAAACAATTAAAATGTAGACAAGAAGATGATCTTGCAGATGACACTAGCAATCCAAGTTACAGTTCTGGTATGCATTAGTTAATAGTAAGTTTTTACTTTAAATCCCTATTTCTCAAAAGTGTAAATTTCAACACAAAAGGAACATTTTTGAAAAAACTACTTATTTTATAGCCTTGAAACTTTGCACATGTGTTAACACTATACAAATAAATATTTTAATGAGAGATTTTGTCAAAAAAATTGTTCAAAATATATT
>BMAV01015688.1:455838-508975 GCA_019973955.1 Trichonephila inaurata madagascariensis | reverse complement strand
ATTAGATAAGTCTTCATTTAAAAATATAGTAGTTTTATTATGAATTGCCAATTAAAAAAACAAACAAAATTTGTAAATAAATTTCAATAATTTTGCAAATTTGTAAATAAATTTTAATAATAACTTTGTAAATTT
The DNA here is from genome assembly GCA_019973955.1 of Trichonephila inaurata madagascariensis. Lineage (NCBI taxonomy): Eukaryota > Metazoa > Arthropoda > Arachnida > Araneae > Nephilidae > Trichonephila > Trichonephila inaurata. The sequence goes on along the minus strand of BMAV01015688.1, from coordinate 508,840 downwards.
GTAAATAAATTTTAATAATAATTTCGTAAGTTTGTAATTAACTTTGTAAGTAAATAATTTCAAATTTTGTAAGAAACAAAATTTGTAATTTGTAATTTTTTTTTTTTTTTGTAAGTAAATCTGAAAAGAGTAATCTACTACAAGTATATGAAACAATACTCTACCCATTAATTATCGCGTGTAATGGATGAAAAGTACAAGCTGTCAAATTAATAAGAAAATTACTCTAGTATAAAAATAATTTACGTAATTACTTTAATTCACGCACAAAAATCATGCACAGACCCGTCTCTATTTCATTTAAAACTTAACAGTTATTTCTCTAAAATCAAAAAAAAAAAAAAAAGAAAGAATATATAATAAAGTGAAGCGTAACCCGTTACACTAGAGAAGAGAAAAATGTGAATTTCGATATCCTTGCTATAAACTCTGATTATCTTACTAAATAAATATTATTTACAACTGAAAGGCGCGCGCGATAGTTCCTAATCTCACAGATCAAAGATCCCGCTGGCAAATTTCATTCATGAATTATTCCTTTCATATAAATATTTCACACACACACACATACTCAAGAGACTTATTCATTTCCATTAAAACAAGAAAAAATAGCATTTCTATTCCTCTATTGTTATTGTTGTTTTTGATAAAATTGTTTGTTAAATTTATTAAGATGTACAATTTGCGCTAAATGTTTAGTTTTATTTTAAACAAACTTACTATTTATGCAAAAGTTCCTGCTCAAGAATAATAAATGCGGTCTAATTAAAATTCTTCGTACCAGGATCCCTCTTATTTGTGTTCTTTTTAAAATCTTCCGTTGCACGATTGGTTTGGGGCACTAATAAAAAAACTACGCTTAGGACTATTAGAGCAACATGCTTCATAATTCTACAACTCTCTTACATAACAACAATCGTTATATATATGGCATTTCGCTCCAAAATATTTTGAGATCATGCATAACCATTGAATAAAAACATCACTGTACAAATTAAATAAGATTTTGGTTTACCGGGTGCAATTTTAAAACAAATAAAATGTTAAAAAAAAATTAACTCATATCTTACAGATGAGATACCAATACAGTGCTTACTCTTGCCATATTTTATTTCGGTTAAATATTTTCATTTGATTTAATACACGTGTCTAGAAAACCTGTTTTAAACAATTACTACCTTGTTAAGTAAATAAATTCTTAAACGAGAAGAGAGACAACTGCTGACTGAGTGATAATAGTTTCAATGAATATTAATAAGCCAACAATCGCGGTTATTTTCAAAATGCTTCTTGTCCTGTAACTGTGTAGAATGCTATAAATATTTAAATTTTAAATCTGTGATTGATTTGGGCCGCATGTGATCATTGTTATTTGACAGTCATTAGGCTGTTGCGTGACAATAGTTTCAATGAATGTCGATTTGACAATCTCAATCCCTGATTTCAAAAATATTCTTTTCCGTTAAGTGAAAAATGCTAAGACTTTGGTAGAAAAAATACTATAAAAATATTTACTCTCATCAAATTATAATCAAATCATAGGTTTTTAAAAATAATTAGAGGGTTATATTTTTCATTTTACATAATCATTTTTTGTTCACCTTGGCATTTATAAAAACAGGATTTTTGATGAATTTATTTTAAAAATATAACAATACATGTCCTAAATTTGGCAATGAAATATATTAAAATGCAATTTAAAAACACATAAATTAACTCAAATTATCAGTTAATGAGAAATTGAACTAATTTTTTAAAAAATGTAAATCCTCCGGAAAATACTTAAATTATTTTGATGTATATTTCTTAAGCCAATAGTTTCTTAAAATTATATTCTAGAACTCTTCAAGGTTTTGGAATTACGCTCTATAGTTAAAAGAAATGAAGTTCTAAGAATAATCCTTCCTCTCAAAATTTCATTTTCAAAATCTTATATATTACTCAAATGTTAAAAAGCTAATTTCGGTCAAAACACGTGTTTCTGTTGCACAAGTAGCTTTGTATGAAACAGGTAAAAATTGCCGCCGGTTCATATCCTTTCATTATTGGCGTTACAATTCCTTGGAGATATAACCATCAACGCAGTTGAAACTCCTAATATCAACTGGGTGACTTCAAAAATGGTCGCATTGAAGCCGAATGGGCATACTGTACAAAGGACCACTACTTGCATTGTACGAATACGGCTATGATAAAGACTGGCAATAATGATTGTTGTAATGGTTATTGCCGCTATCCCTTCTACTGGGGATTGTTATCTTTTACGACAGCAGATCACCTCTTGTCCTCCTGCATTTAGCTTTAAAGACTCAATGATATATTATCCTTTTTAAGGCTAGTTACTTTACCCTTCAAAGCACGTCATTTCAGGACCATTTTGCAACAAGATAATACGAGGTTCTATGCGACTTCATGCTTTTGATACATCAAACATTTCGTCAATCGAATATTTACGGGAAACGATAGGCTAACAGATTCAAGCATTCCAAAATGTCGCAGACCTGGTGCAGTAAATACTTGGCAAAATATATCGTGATACTAGATTGGGAATCTTTAACACTCAATACGTTGACTTACGGAAACATACGTCGATGCAAGGGTGGTGGATTTTCATTGTGGGCTTAACTATTTGCTGATTTTAACGTTCAATGTGCAATTGCTAGCCTTTGATGAGTTCTACAGTTTTGAATATTTAATCATTTTATTATCTGTGTATGGCTATATATATATTTCATGCTTAATTTCAATCAAAATAATAACTTCCTTCATTTAATGTTCTTTTTCCGAAAAAGATTACTTAAATATTAAGCTTATAGAATTATCAGAAAGTTAAACGAAAATATAAAAGAAATAGAATATACTATGGAAAGTTGTTATTTTGAAGAAGTATGAGTACGCGCGAACGCGCTAATTGAAGTTATTAATTTTATTTAAATGAAAGTAAAAATTATCTGGTATAATGTGATTTGTGTCTAAAAGCAAATGTTATTTTAAAATAATTTTTATATTGGATTTATTTTTTTCATGGATCAATATTTTTTTATTGAAAAGAAGCAACATAACATTAATCTGTGTTTCATTTCAAGTAGCGTTTTGTAATGATTTCGGTTTAATGGTGAGTAAGTAAGTAGGAGAATGGCAAAAATGCCAAATATATTTTGATAAACAATTAAAAGTATATGCTATATATCTTTGTTTTAATGCATAGTTATTGATAAGAAATAATACAATCTGTATATTTATATGTCTGATTATAGATTCAAACCAAACTTTTGATAAATATATTTTTATCTTGTTTTATCAAAGAAATACTCGAATTAATCCTATTGTCACTTTTATTTGTCAGACTTCTGTTACACAACATTGAACGTAAACTTTGTTCTCACAAGTTGCTTTGAAACACATTGTCCTTTTCTGTTTCTTTGATTTTTCCTTAGTCTTCTATGTTATTGTTGTATGAAATTAATTAAATAAAATAATTTTTCATTTTCATAACTTTTTTCTATAAAAATCATGTTTAATTGAACAAATATCAATTTCAAAATGTAAACATGTACGTAAAATATCCCTTGGAATAATCAATTTATGAATCAGTACTTAAGATAATGACGCATTCTCATTTCCTTACCATCTCATTTTCCCTAATCAGCATTTCAAAATAGGATGTAATTGTTATCATTTTTTCTTTCTTATAAGAATAAGGACTGAGTCAAGAATCCGTTAAACCCAATGTTAGCAGTTCCTCACCTTTATTCATTCAAAAGAATTTTAAAAAATCTCGATTTTTTTCCAGGAAAAGATTTAAAACTAAGTGCAACATTACGATTCTCATTAAATTTATTCAAGACTATTTTGAACAATATCTGCTATCATTCTGAACTCTTGTAAAAACTTGCAAGGAAAAAGGAATTTTTGTATGTCACAAAATCTTACGTACCTTTCTTAATAAGATATATTTTCAATTTCAAACAGGAAAAATTACATCATAATTAGCTCAAAAAATGTTATATATATATATATATATATATATATATACCCATTGCGTGCTGTAATACATTACAATTACGTTAAAAATTAATAGCCCTGTAAGAAGAAAGCAGGTTTCCTTCGAAATGAAAGTTTTATTTTCATGTCAAATTTCCCTTCTTGTTAAATGTCAATATTGGCTTATAATATCATTTCTCCTGGAAAAAAATATTGATTTATCCGCATTCACTATTACTTGAAAGATAAAAATTCAATAGGTATTAAAGAACATAATAGCATTCTCATTAAATTATCTTCTTTTGCAATCATTACTCTATTATAGAAAAACTGCTTAAAAAAGTAAAACTAAATAGTTACTTTCCTCCTGCCGATAGAATACTGAACGTCTTCATAAAAAATCAATAATTGTTTAAAATTAAATTTGCGCAATTCAAATATAGTGGTATCAATAGTTCTTAAATAAAAAGATGAAACCCAATATTTCATTCGAAATAATACAATCAACAAAAGCTAAACTCATAATCCTTTTTACTTTAAGTTACATAGAAATCCTTTAACAAAACTCAACTACGATAATTTATGCAATTATGCTCACGACCTGGATTTCTCAAAAAAAACTACAGAGTCCACTGGCTTTTCTAAAGAAGATCTATTGTATTTAAATTATTAAAGTAACTCATTTAGAAAACTTTAAGAAAAGGTGAAAAATGATCCTCACACATAATTGAACTTTGCTCTTTAAACCCAGACGTGATTTGACGTTTGGAACTTTTAAGTTTCAATGTCAAATGTGCATGGCTTTCCTTTATCCCCGCACCCTTTGAACTAACCGTGACGCATTTTCAGATAACGCATTTAAAATTTGAAAGGTAAGAAGCATTCGTCAAGTTGCAGACTGGTTTAGTTCAATTTCTTTTGGAGGACGTTACTCTGTTATCATTTTTGATGTTGATGCCACATGCCATTGATATCCGGCATAGGTATACTGATGAATGGATGCTTGATTCGATAACATTTAACATTCTAATTTTATTTTGAATGTGTTCTCCCATCACTCAGACATAATTTTAAGAAATTCGTCTTATCTAGAGAGTATTCTTTTGTTTTTAACTTACTAAATGTTATTTTGCTGATTGTATGATATTTATTTCAAACAGTTTTTTTTATTACAAGTTGTACATAGTATCCCAATCAGAAAGTAAATTCACAATCATACAACAGAACAATGTTTTGTTTTATAATTTTACAATAATCTGAGAGAGAGAACTGTTCTTCCTTTGAGATTTAGTTAAAAATGATCAAGCTTTTTTTTATTTATATTTTTAAATCCCACAGCAGTGTTTCAGTTATACTTTTTCTCGATATGATTTATTGTGAAGAGGTCGCTTATGAACTTTTCATTTTCAATGACCACTTAGACAAAGCTTATCAAAGAAGTTTCTGTAGATTTCTGATTTTCTTAATTACTGATCAATTTTAGACGCATTGCTTAACTATAATCTCTTCATCTGTGAATAAAAATTGTTTTAAAAAAATCAAAATATTTAAGTAATATCTGAGAACAGAAATAAAATTTAATATGACCAAGTAAATGTGCATGAACGCTTAGAAGAAACATATCTCTAATAAAAATCTGAAATTGACTCATCTATAGTAAAAATGGATTTTGAAATTTGAGAACATGGACTACTAGAAAAAGCAACTTGATGAATATTTTATTCAAAATAAAACAATTTAGCTCAAAGAATCATTGATCGTTATGTAAACATAAATTAAACTTCCATTATTTTTTCTAATGCTAGTATATATATATATATAATAAAGATCTATTTATTGAAACAAAACACACACAAAAAAAATTTTTTATTGATATTAATTTTAGTGATTAATATATATATCGATTTCTTATAAGCAATATTATTATTAAAAATGCTTTCAACAATATAAAAAAATAAGTCAATCAATTTTTAATTACAATTGAATTGAGGTCTTACAGGAGATATAACTGTCATAAAAAGTTTGAATTTATAAATGAGCCTCATAACCATGTCATTACAAAATATTTAAATATTGTAAAAGAGAGAGAAAGAAATTTATTTCTAACACCAAATCAACTATAAAAAGTTTGCTTTCAAGGGATATAGATAATCTTTATTATAATAAAAACTGCCATTAAGTATGAATTACTTCTTGAAGCTTTTAAAGAATCTTAATTTACTATTTTCAAAGGATTAATGAATTTTAACTTTCAATCTGTGTAAGAATGAAAACCATTAAAAAGCTATATTAAAATTCAAATCAATAAACTGTAAGCAAATCGTATGATAGTATATTCAAATATTAAGTACCAGGAAGCTATTCAATAGTACGCAAATATTTCTTATAATAAAATGTTCAGTAATTTCAAGATGATACTTCATTTATGAAATCAGAACATAGAAAAAGACATATTTGATCGTAGCAGCATTTCATAATAAAGTTAGAATTAAATATTAAGCATGTTAAATTCCCTCTAAATATTATCTTGCTCCAAAATCCATTAAACAAATCCAATAAAACTAAGATCAATCACACTAATGAAATCAGAACGTAGTAAGAGACACATGCAATTGTATCAGCATTTCGTACAAAAAATAGGGATTAAATATTATGCATGTTAAATTCCCAAATATTTTCTTACTCCAATATCCCATAAAACAAATCCAATAAAATTTATATATATATAGATCAATCATTAATGAATTTATCACCTACATTTCAAAACCTGGTAAGATTTTGCATAATATATTGCACAGGACACTATAAATAATATAAATAACTCTATTGTTATCAAAAATAGTAAAAATATTTTTAAGTATTGATGGGGGAGTTTAAAAAAAAACATTTCCATTTACAGTTACAGCCTGGCATCATTCTATTGAACTGTAAGCCCCAGAAGTTCATGTAAGGAAGGGTAAACACTATAAGGCATACAATCGCATTGATGCATTGCCATGTTAGGTATCATGGATTACGACCAAAGGGATTCAACTATCAAATAAAATGGCAAACCCACGCCGATACTTTTGGTCGACGAGAAGAATAACATTCAGATGATCATCCTACTACTATCCTAAGTGTCTCCAGACATCTCTTCACTGGTCTTCCCGGTACAAATAATTTTACTTCATTCCATGAAATTCGAGGTCGGACGTGTCCATGGCAAACGCGTCTGGCGGAGTACAACGGGGTAGAGCAGTCGGAACTATGGCTTCAGTAGCCTCGTCCCCCGTTGGTTGAGTGCTCTATGTATGGTCGTTGTAGTCACTGATGTCCCGGTTACCCTTTGGATCGTTGATAAAAGATAAGAACACATCAGGTCTATGAATGAAAATAGGAAGATCTCTCTGTCCTTGCATTCTGTCATCGTTCTTGGTCAACCGAAACCTTCTTTATGCTCTGTACATACATGGTTCTTTCACTTCTGGAATATCATCGAATGGTTGCATTGTTCCGACTCAATTTAGTACTCAAATGGTAACTCCGCTCATACTGTTCGCGATACTAGCTGTGAGGCATCGGTACAGCCCACGTGGGTCGGCGAAATTATATTCTTGCGAAAGTTATGCCTTAGCCTTGGGATGGAGTCTATTTTATACATTTGGATCAGAGTAACAGAAAATTAATGTGCACTCTGCACTTTTTTCAGGTTGGAAAGAACAGTGAAGAGCTACCACACTCATACAGAACATCTATATAGCTTTTTTGTAGCTACAGTGCCAGCTATCGGTAAATTTGGTATTAAATATTTATTTAATAAATCTCGACACCAGGATCTCAAGTGTCTGTGGCTTAAATTTCCTGCCATTCTCTGCACAGCCCTCTATGTACGGATAGTTCATAATTATAACAATACTGTATATAGGTATATGTATACATAATATATACAGGTATATATATTAGATGTTCTTTTCTTATGTGGTGTGATTCTGGAAAACAAAGTAATGAAACGCGTGATACAAGCTTGTACATTTAATGTGCTATGATTCTACACTGATTTGAAAAGACAGAAAGTTAAAAGAAATTTGCTTAGCGAAGGATGAAAAAAAATACTATTTGGTGACATATATCCAATGATTTGTATCATCGGGGGATATGCAACAACATTCCACGTCTTTTTCTAGTTTTGACTTTTTTGACATCCACAAAGATGACGGCTGTCACCGAAACGATCAATAAATACGTATTTCGTCTGCAATTTCTTTTTATCCATAGATTGTTCTTTTGAACTTTTCTTTCTGATCTGAATATCCAACCCATTTTTTTGCTTGTTATGCTCGCAAATTTTGCGAATATTTGTCGATGTCTGCGGAGGAAGAAATAATAACATGGAATATATGATATATATTTGGGAATTTTATACTAACTAATGAAACAAATATTCATCTCATTTGAAAGACAAAAATATAGTGTGTCTGCCATTCAGACGGAAAGCGCTGTAAGTAGCTCAAATGTGGTAGGGGTATTCAAATTCAATTCTTTAACATAGAACACAATAGCCGCCAAGTATAAAAGCAGATATACTGGTAAATTTAGTGGCAGGAAGAAAACTTACTCACACTTGGTACGGGTAGATTCAAGCCGTGATCTTTAAATGTAATATTTGAAAGGAAATATCCTCACACTTGAACAGTGTACAAGGAAACACAAACCATATAATTACAACGGTTTAAAAAATCGTGCTAGATGATATTTTGTTCGATATGTAGTTTAAATAAATTTCAACATTGGTTAAGCCTTCCTATACATTATGTCACGATTTTAAAATAAAGAAGAATCCCCAGGAGAAAAGTGATGAACTCGTCTATTAAAAGGTCTAAAGGTCATGGGAAGTGAGACATGGTAATAATTCCAAAGCAAATCAATTTTGGTAATGAGAATTTCGAAATCAACAAAGGATATATGTAGCTATAAGAGGAATTCTTTTGATATCAATCAAGAAGAAACTAAAGCTAAGAAGAAGAAAAAGTTAAAGCTAATTTACAAATACCTTTGGTGAACCTAACTGACGAGCACATTTTTACCAATGCTCTTTGAAAGGTTAAATGATACACTTTAAAAAAAATTTACTTTTCTCTTACACAATCCGAAAGTAAAGTAACATTATAATGAGTCGTATTATTTACAGAATACTTAGAGTTTCGAGTGAATTAAAGCATTCTTTTACCCAAATAATACAGTAAACTGGAAGCAGAAATTAGCTATATAATACATTATTTCTCATAAATTATCACAGTATTTGTAAAAAGGTATAACGGATTTCTAAGAGCATTTTTTAAGGTGCATGGCATATCTAAAAAGCATTACAGAAAAAAATCTTAAGCCTTAAAACGTGTTGCGTTAAATTTATTACCATTATTACAAAGAAATGTAATGAAATGAAAAAAGTCTCTTATTGATAGTAGATTATTTCTTCAATATATAAATTTTGAGAATAATCTCGTAACCTTTAAGAATATTTTGAAAATAATAAGGCAACTGTGTACAACATTTCAGAAATGATTATGAGAAAATTGAGACATTTAACGTTGGTTATATATAGATAAAAAAAAATGCAAACTGATCCTGAAGAAAAAAAAAGCAAGAAACAGGCGAGTACTTTTACGTTATTTTAAAACTATTTCATTGTTATAGTATTCAAACAAATTTCTCATTGGTGGATATTCTTTTAAAATAGGTTTTCTTTTTTTAATTTTGTTTTTAATATTATACCCCTCCAGCATTGGAAAAAGTTACATTCATTTTTAATTTTCATCAATCAATTTTTAAGTCAAATATTAAAATATTTTTAAAATTGTGTTAGAATTGGGGTTTTAACATCAACAGAAAGTTAGCAAATAATACAAAAGCAAATAACTGAAGTTCTGTAAATATGATGCTACTACGAAGAAAGGTTACATTATGAAATTTTAAATTTAATTTTCAGATTTGATGAAGGGAATTCAGTCAAGGAACTTGCTACATATCCGCATCGAAATTTATTGTGGGTTGCTAATTGACATTTCGGAATTATTTGTGTAAGAGTACATATATTTTTGTATTAAATACTCTGTGAATTGTACGTTTTAATAAAATTGTAACAAAAAACTCATTTTTTAGAATGAGGAATTATTTGAGAATCCCGTATTTTCTTTTTTTTTACAATTAAATAAAGATTTACTTATTTGGGTTAAAATAAGAGTGAAGTAAAACTAAAAACACTAACAGTAATTGTAGTTTTTCTCCAAACTTTTGCTCTGAATCTAAACTTCAGTTTGAAATTCATATGGAACGACCTGTTTTATTTTATCAAGCTTATTAAATTAAGAAGGCAGAAGTCAGAAAAGTGGCTATCAATTTAAAACGTGAGTTATCTTCAACATTTCTGAGACGCCTTGAGGGCTGTGATACCATTACTCTGAAAAGGGGGAAAAACTCAAAATCTTAAAAAAAGCAAGAGCTTTGGTTAACCCCAATGCTTCTCAAACTTTCAATGCCAACCCAAATTTAATCAGAGTTTTCATCACGCCCCCTTTCCCTTTTAAATAGAATGTATTGAATTCAATGATAAAACCTTAAAGAAAAAAGTTGAATTTAATCTCTTAAGTTCCGGGGTTTTTCGTCTCTCCAGTAAAAGCGTTAATTGCCCCGGATGTATAAATACGTTTTTTCGAAGTGCGATCTTTTCTGTGCACTTCTATTCATAAAAAAATTACGAAGACTTTGGAATGCAATAAAAGATCAATGGAATGTTTTCGAAGGATTTAACATTTGAAATTTGCTTTTTTGCAATGCCCCCCCAAAAACCCATATATACCCTGCCTACGTGGAAAACGGTGGCATTGGAAAGCGAATCGCGTAACTTTAAATCGGAAGTAAAGTAATTAAATTTCAACAGTTCAAATTATCAAGATAAGTGTTAATATGGAAAGCTCTCATGGGGTCAATGAAAATTATAAAACTTGTTATTAACTTAGTATTGTTAATTAAATTGTAAAATGCATTGCGCAGTACTAATAGATTCATAAGCGTATTATATCAATGTAAATGTGTATTTTATTTTTTAGTATGTCAGAATGTATTTTGTTTGCTTCCTTTCAGTAAATAAATAATTTTTTAAAGTAATCTTTTGCTTTCGACTTTTCAATAGGCTCGCGCCCCCCTCGTAAAGTTATCACACTTCCCTTAAGTGGGGGAGCACAGTTTGAGAAACACTGGGTTAACTCTTTAACTACCGTACTATGATTTACTGCAGTTTTTTTCATGCATTATTTTTTTTAATCACTACATTAAAAATTAAGGGATATACATAAACAAAATACTCAACTTTGGGAAATTTAATCCGTTAGAGCTAATTAATTAATTGAATATATTTAACTGTAAAATTAATTATAAGCACTGTTCACTTAAAATAAATAGTCAAATCGTTTTCTAAGGTCTTCATTAACATTAAAAAAAAGTAGACATTTTTCTTTTGACATGAACTATTTTTTCGGAACAAAAGTGACAATTCTGCTATAAAACTATTCGCCTTCCCTACTAAAATACTCATCATAGAACCCGTGCTACCATATATATTGGAAGAGTGGATTTAAAAGAATATTCCTCTGCTAAGTATCGTTAGAGTATTCGTAAAAATGGTAATTCTATGTAACTTTAAAATGAGTTGTACTTATAAGTACCGTCGGTAGATAAAGGGTTAGTAAAGAAGGATACATACGTGAGGATTCATTACTGATATTGTATTTATAGGTTATGAAATATGTTCTCATGAGCATGTTGATATTTAGGTATATAGTTAATCGTCTATCATATGGTATGCTCAAAAAAGTATACCATGTGCATTTTTTGAGGGATCGATTTTAGACCGTCGTTTACGACTCTCCATGTACATATATTATGTATGATGTTAACTGATCTGAGCTACCGTATATTTCTGAATGTAAAACGATTTGCGTATAAGCCGAGAAGGAGTTTTTTCTTCAAAAATTTACCCAAAATTCGAAACCTGTATATAAGTCGATTTGAAAACAGGTACTTCTGTAAATTTTAAGCTTGTTGCCATGGGACCGAAAATGTTGCTAAGTGAGTAAAACGGGTGGAATATTTTTCGATAAAATTACTGTTAAGTAAAACGCCAGACGCCCACCATGATCGTTCCATTTCTGTTAACTCTATCAGGAGCAAACGCATTTCTCCATTCAATTGCTATTTTGTACTCTATCAATTTTAGTCTAAACTTGCTGTGCCATTACTATTATTATTATCATTTTTTTTTGAAAATGAGCTATAAGAAAAATTCATATACGGCCAATTTCAAACTTTATGATCAGTCATCCCGATGAGCGGATGTGAATTTTATAAACTACTCAAAAACTCGAATTCTGACACTGAATTTGACAAATTTATGTGGCTTTTTTTCTTTTTTATTTAAAGCTCCATTCAAAGAACCCAAAAAGTTAAAAGATCGAAATGGCTTGCATATGACTAACGACTAATGTTAAAAAATGCGTTTTTTCCGAGATTAGTGGATCTGTATATAAGCCGACCCCCTTACTTCAACTTTAAAAAATTTCCCAAACATTCTAAAAGCAAACCCCCGGAAATATAGGGAAAATCTTTTTAAGTTAAGTTAAATCGGGTCCGATTTTTTTTGAGTTTACAAAATAAAAAAGAAATTATAAGTGCTAGGCTGAGTCTGATTTTTTATTTCATTTCCATTTTTTGATAACATTCTTTCGAGGAATTTAAACTCAAACGTAATTTCTAATTATATTTTTATTAGCTTTCTCTCATTTTCAAAGGAAGACCTAACTGGAAAATCTCTTTTTTTGATACATTTTCCCCACAAAAAAAACTAAAAACATCTATAATAAAAAAATTAAAATACATTCATTCCTTCCCGGGGGCCTTTTCCCAAAGGGAAATTAACACTTTATAAATAATCAGATTAAAAAAGTACGGCTTTTGGTTTCCAGGCATAAACTAAATAAAAAATTTAAAATCACAAAACAATTCATTTATATTCTAGCGATGAAGCATCGATGTGTGAGAGATGACGCTATGAGGAAGTAACCATCGATGAAGAAGCTGAGACTCACACATCAAAGAGAACAATGAGACTATCAAAGAAAAAAACATAAAGAATGTAGCACTCCTAGTTAATACAAAGGTGAAGAATGACACTCAATGGTGCTGTCAATGTTTTTAAAAATTGAGGAACAAAAAAACTATATAAGAGATAAAAAAGGGTTACTTTTTGTATTCCCGTACATTTCCTAAGGGGGTTTTTTAGATAACATTTTATAACTTGTGAGAAATGCTCTTCAGAGAAAGCGAAACTAAATGGATTTGAAGGCTTCTGTAAATTTTCGAAGGAAGTTTTTCTGCAAGATATATTTATTTATATATCGTTTGGTTTTTCATTCAAAGTATAATTTAATTGTTGTAGATATCTAAAAAGGGAAGCAACTTTAATTTTAAGGTATCCGACTACGTTTGGAACCGTGATTTTAAAAAAGCGCATAAATGGATAATTTTCATGATATTTAGTGTCACTTAGATTAGAATACATGCATAAAATTGTTTTAAGGACATTTTGACAAAAAGGATTATTTAAATACAATATTTCGGCAAAAATTAACTTAGAATAATTTTTTAAATGTTCTCCTTTTGTGAAAAATGCTCTATTATAATAATATTTTGCCTGTATATAGCTCAAACCTCTGTACAGAGGCTCAACTAAATTTTTTGAAATATATAACTTAAAAATTGGGGTTTTTCCATATTTTTTCGACAACAGAGGGGACAATTTTAAGAAGAAAACGCCAATAATTATTTAAATTGGTGGTAACTCTGAAAATAATGTGAATTTTTCAAAATCTTTGTTGAGCCTCTGTAGAAAAAGGTCTGAGCTATATACACAAAATATTACTATAATGAAGCATTTTTCACAAAGGAGCATTTGAAAAAAAAATTATTCAAGTTAATTCCAAAATATTTATTTAAATAATTTTTTTTTCAAAATTCAACACTTTTTTATATGTATTTTAATCTAACTGACATAAATATCATGAAAATTATCTATTTATCGCTTTTAAAATCATTTCTGAACGTATGGTCCTTAAAATCTAAGATTTTAAAATATTTTAAACTTTCCTTACATTTGAAAGAAGTAAATACTTTTATTTGATTCAAAACTTAATTTTGTACTTTATATTTTTAACGTAATGAGTATTTATTTTGAATAAATTTGGTTTATCGCATTGATTGTGGAAAAAGAATATCTGTTCAATACAAGTAATACACTCCAAAATTAATCATCATTAAGCAATATCAAAAACCAAACCTATTAAAACAAAAGGAGTCCAAGTCATTTGAGCCACATTTTATGAAATTAGTTGCAATTTTTTATAACTAATTTAGGAACATAAAATTAGTATTTTTGAAAATTGTGTCTATCTCTGTGTAAAATAATAATTTTTTGATTCCTTACACTTAAAAAAAAAAAAATTTCAACAGTTTTAAAAAATAGCTAAAATTTCTCACTCGTGCTAGAGACTTGAACGTACTTTACAAGTAATGAAAAATTAATAAAATCAAAATCTCAATTCTGGGATAATAGAAAGGAGTACAGACACACATAATTATAGCTATGAAATCAAATCCGACAGCTCTTTCACTGTAATTTGAGACATTTTTGACATTATAATGTCCATTCTTTTTTTCTTTAGATTTGCATCGTTTTGTGCAAATATTTTTTTTTAAACTTAAATAAAAAGGTAAAATGATATTTCTTGATATTTCATATCATTACCACTTTCAAGAGAATACAAATATTTAAAGAAAATTGGTGTTAAAAATATTTACTTAAAACTATAAAAAAACAGAATTAAGTTTTTCCCCTTTTAAATTTACACAAAGTCAAGTTTTTAAAAGTTTTTTTCTTTCAAACTGCAACATGCTTTTAAGCACTCTGATTTTCTGGCATGTATGTAACATAAAATTGCCAATCAAATTTGTGAAATATGGAATTTTAGTTAATTGGATTTTTTGTTTTAATTTTTAAAATTTTAATTAAAATTAATTTTTAAATTTTTTTTTATTTTTTATCGAAAAAAAAATTTGAAAAATCCCAAAAATTATTATTTTTATTTTTGAGCTTGTATCTTTGAAAGGAATTAAGGGCCAAAAATACATATAAAAGGTTTTTAATTTGTAAGTTAGACATGTTTATCCTTTTTTTTCTCCACTATAAATAACACACAAGCTAAAGTTCCCATACTTCACACGGGTTAAATATTTAAAAATAAAATTGGCCCAAACTTTAGTATTTTTTAAAGGATCCCCCAAACCCTTTTTAAAAAAACCAGTTTATTAAAAAATTTTTTAAGAAATTTTTTTTAAAAGGGGTTTTTGCATTTTAAATAATATCAAACAAACTGTAATTTGGCCTCACCACAAAAAATGATTTAACGGAGACATACATATTTGAATCTAAAAGAGAAAATTAAGATGTCAAAAAGATAAATAGAAATGAATGAACGAAGATATGAATACAAATTACAACGGGGGGGGTACAGGTTTGTTAGTTTCTGTTTTCCCGCCTGGGGAAAAAAACCGAAATAAGTTTAAAAAATATTATCCCCGTATAATATACTACTCGAAATTGGGCCCTTCCAAACTGGGAAAGGAAATTAAATGAACATTAACTGAAATAAAAAAAAAAATTAAAAAGATAAAATAAACACGTTAAAATTGAACTCCCATCCTCACTTAAACCAAAGGGGAAAACAAACCCGTCTCCTGGAAAAAAAACCCTTTTGAAAAAAATTCTTCCTTTTTAACCCTTTTTTCACCCCCCAGAACAAATGAATAAATATATTGATAAATAAATATAGTGTTAATTGAAATATGTATCATATGGATCACAGGATCTCCATGCATATGTATGTATACGATTTCCAAAATAAACTACACGTAGAACAGGTTGTCAAAGGCAACGTTAAACTATAATGACAGGTGAAGGATAATTGGATTAATATTGAATTTTAAAGAAATTCAAAAGAAAAAACCCGGGGAAAAAAAAGCTTTTTGGTGGACCTCATCTTCCATAATTTTTTGCGAAGGAAAACTTGTAAAAATTAAAACTTTCTCTCTCTTTTTAAAAAAGGGAAAATGTTTTTGGTTTTTACAATTTTAAGCCAAATGTGGAAAATAAAGTAAAAAGCGCACCATTTTGATTTATAATGATTGCTTATACAAATAGGGGTACTATCTTCAAAATATTGACTATCTGTTAATAATAATTGGGAATTTTGGGGCATTTTCTTTTCCCTTTAAAAATTTAGCTAGTTTTTTTCCCCCTACTTTTTAATAATGATACACATGAGATTTTCTGATGAATGAAAAAAAAAATCAATTAAGGGTTTTCAACAAAAAAAAAATTTTTTTAAAAATTTTTTTTTTTACCCAAATGGACATCCTTTTAGATGGAGTAAGCAAGAAGGTGTAATTTCGTTGGTTGTCAGAGCACCGTTATTGTTCATGTGATGAATTCGTTCTCGGGATTTAGTATTCTATTTACATAAGCCTTACTCTTTATTTACCTTTGGGGGGGGCTTCACTTTTTTTGGGGTATAACGTCAGATTGATTTTTTTGGGAAAAAAAAAAAGGGGGGGATAAATACCACCAAAGGGTTGACAAACTCGAAAAACAGTCGCTAGCCTATGGTCCTGATAACCGATAAGTAGCCAAAGAAATACAACTTTTATACATTGCTGCCTCTTGAACAATTAACTATAGGAGACTGTCGAGTAAAAATAATATCTTCAATAACACACACACACACACATTAGACATAAATTCATAAATTGGACATTTCTTAACGGATAGAGAGATTGGGTTCATTACAGAGAGAAGGTAGGTCTGAGAATTCGAAATAAATTCGATTTCCAAAACATACATGAAAAAAAACCGGGCAGATCCAAAAAAATTTTAAAAAATCAGTTTGGATAAATGATAACCTTGTTTGAGTTCCACTGAAGGTCTTGCAAGATGGGTAGTCACTTCATTAAGCTGCCAACATGCATTTGCAAACCACAAAAATATATAAGAACTAATCATAAGCAAAATAGTGACTACTACAATCCACAATAATATGCAAAAACTTAGCAATACATGAAATAAATATAAATAAATATGAAGGAGTATTACACTTCATTAGAAATTATAATATTAACTTAAATCACACACAAAAAGCTATTTAAAACAGGTAAAATCAGACCTAAATTAATTAAAACTACTATAAACAGTTCCAAACAAACAAAACATGTTTGTTCAGAAAATATTACATTTAAAAAAAAAACAAAGTTTATATATAGCATGGTTTTAAAAAAATCTAAAATAGAGATAAAAGAGGCGTAGCTTACATAAGAAATCCAACCAAATCTTATATTAAATAAATTTAATTTAGGACTACAGGAAAAGATAAAACAGAGGCTTCAAAATAATATACGATAGAAACACTTTAATTTTAAAAGAAGTTGCATAAAAAAAAAAAAATTCACTTTAACTTAAGTAAAAACTATCTAAAGCAGATAACTCTGAAATTAATTTCACCTAGCAATAAACTAAAAAAGAAATTACTATATTAACGTTAATTGAAGGGGAAAAACTATTTATCCTTAGTAGCGTGATGGCATAAACTGAAAAAGAAATCACAATATTATTATTAAGTTAAAAAAAAATATTCGAAAGAGATGTCAAATCAATTTAGCTAGGAATTACTGAAAAAGATAAAGTGCATTTTTAATTTGCATCAAATTATGTCATATCATATCCAAGAAGAACTGTAAACGTAAAGATGTTGGAACAAACTGTACCAGTATACACAGTCTTAAGCCAAAAATTATAGAAACATGAAATGCATTAAAAATATTTGATATAAATCAAAGCAACGCTTAATTTAAAAACTCTATTTTAAACAAATAAATTACTAACAATTTATTTCAGGATAACTTTGCTTCGATATGATATCGACAACGCAAGCCAGAATTAAAAAGAAAAAAGCCTTATTGCCAAAACTAAATTTCAGTTGTTGAAAAAATAATTATTTAAAATAATTCAGTCAAAAAATAATAGTAATTCTGTCTTAAAGAACAAATAAATGATTGAATACAACAATTATTAGCTATAACCAGTAGCGCACACAGGAATTTTTCAAGGAGGGGGGCTCCGGGGTCGAAAGTTCACCATCCTTGTATCATGCTACTTTTGATTTTGTCGATTTTCGGGAACAAAACACAGTAAAAAACTAATTATTGAATGAATAAATAATTAGCATTAATTAATAAAATTAATCATTAACAACAAATACTTAATTAAATTTTACGTACTATACACTTAGAGTTATAATCAACCGGAAAATTCATAGCTCTGGGGGTTCCTGGACCCCTTGTGTGCTTACCGGTTATAATTCATCGTAAAATATGTATATAAATCCTTCCAAACTGCATAAAGCACAAATTGTGACCTTCTTACATAAAACGTTAAGCATCATATATGACGTGCCGTGATCATTAAAACTATGAAAAACTGCTTATATAAAACTTTAATTTTAAAAAAATCTAAACCAACTTTCAAAACAATATTTTCGAAGTACTCACTCGGTAACCTGTAGCTTCACCGTACAAAATTTCACTAGTCTGAATCATTCTGCTTTTGTGCTACGTAGCCGACATGCAGACCCAACTAATTTTTTGAATAGTATAGGTAATATTATAGGAACTACTGTAAAAACGAAAATGAAAAGAAAGAGATATAAGCACTAACGTCTTCATCTCAGACGGTAATAACTTTCTTTTATCTTACCGGCATTAGACTACAGCTTTTTCTATTCTTTTTTAAAATGAAGAATTTGTGTGAAAGTTCCCATAATTATTCCATTTCCATTGTACTTCATTTTTCTTTTGCGTCGCAAATAACTTATTTATTTCAGTACAAAAATCTCTTACACTGTTATTATTAGTTTAAATCTAATTGGGCAATTATTTTTCTCCAAGAAAGGAAAGTTTAAACGCAAAAGTTTCTAAAAGAGATTATTAGTTGGAACTGTATGTTTGAGAAAACATCTTAACATGTCCTCCTGCTATGTATAACTTACATTGATGGCTCCTGCAATATTTGAGAACACATTATTAAACAAAAAATACAGCCAGTTTGTATCTTTTATATCTTTCCCTTCCTTTATCTATTTAAAAGCAGTACAAAATATGGTTATGGTATTTTGAGAAGTGCAGCCCTTATGTTTATTTTAAAGACATTATTAATCTAACAAAGCATATAAATAATGTGGGTTTTTTTTTTCTTTTTAAGATGACACAATAATTTTTCATTACATAAAAAAAATAAAACAGCTATGTTTAACTATTAAAAGAGGAAAAATGTTTGTTTTGATATCACATTAAAGTTGGTTCAATTATAATATTAATGGGATTTTTTTTTGTTTCATACGCAATGATAAGGAGAGAAAAATTTCTTGTCAGGCTTTATTATTGCTTTACCTGTTTTGATAAGTTTCGCAAGCAAAATTTAAAAATGGCTGGACCGAAATATAATTAAATTGTTTAAATTACCTTACTAACGTCGTATTAGGCCTTCACAAAGGGCTATTGGCAATGGATTTCTGAATTTGAAGTTTAATCGAAAGAAGATGGCAACACCTGAACTCATGCCTAACTCTCCTAATTCACGCTATTTGAGAATTTAGAGGCCTAATTAGATCAAAAACAAGAAAGCACAACTTTTTCTAAGGGTTTTCTTTAAAATCAAGAGTTTAAAGCCTATAACTCCACTTCTAGACTTTCTCAATCTACAGTATATAGAGACGGGGTTTTCTTTTTAAAAGATTCGCGACTCATTCAAACTTGAATAACAAAGCATATAGAAAAATTCAACCTACTACTTCCATTTTTTACAAATGAAATCTCTTAAAGTTAAAGCACTAGGTTTATAATATAGAGATTAACCCTAGAAGAAACAAGTGAAACACAAGAGAAACTGAAAACGTTGATTATATTTCTTTAGTACTTTTTTATGTATTCTTAGATTAAAGAAAAATGTATTTGAGGAAACTCTAGCTGTAAATTCTCGAGTCAACCCCCTCTCCTCCATTCCTCAACTTTCTACGAAAACCTACTCTCTTTTTCTTCATAAAAGGTTTGAGGTTTATTTTTTAAGCTTAACTGACCTTTGTTACATACTAGCTGGTAAACCCGTTCTTCGTACGGGTGAATTGAAAAATAAAAAATAAAAAATTAAAATTGAAGAAAAAAGAAATTTTTTTTATTCTTTAAACTCATATATATGTAAGTGAATTACAAATTAAACAAAAAAAGGGAGGGTTAGCATATCTTTTGCTCAAAAAAAAATCAAATTTGCCAAATTTGAAATCTTAAGGTCTAATAGTTGAAAAAAGGAATTTTTTAAAATCTGTAACGCCCCCGTAACACCCATATGGCTTGACTTTTGAAAACTTCCTTCTTATCAGATCTCTGCTCAAATCTACGTTTTCTAAATTTCGTGTTTATAGGTTTAGTTATTCATAAAAGAGATTTTTTTTACCTAAAACACTCCCGCAACCCCTCTTGGATGTCAATTTTCGCAAACCCTCTCTTAGAGGATCTCAACTCCAAGAAATAAACATGCCATCTAAATTTCAAGTCTAGAGGTTTAACAGTTCAAAAACAGAATTATCTTTTATCTATAACACCCCTTTAACCCCTCGCAACCCCTTGAGGTTCAGTTTTCGTAAGAGCCTCTTTTGTAGCGGTCCTAGACTCCTTTAAAGGAATATACCAGCCAAATTTCAAATCTGCAGGTCTAATATTTAAAAAAAGCAAATACACTGCTGGCCACCGTAAATTCAACACCCTGAATGAAGCATGCAAATAACATGAAATTTACAACATGCATTAGCGGAGGTGAGATATAAATTATTAGAATTTCCCTCAGCGCAGACACACATCACGCGCCTGTGGCACCACCCTCAAAGCGCTATTTAAGGCTTGAGATTTCCTGACGATTTCCAAGTTCAAGCAATTGTGTTTTTCTTGTGTTTTTCAAAAACGATCAGTTATATGTCCGGTGAAAATAAGGCACCGTTTGGATCAAGTATCCGAGTTCGACAGAGGAAAGATAGTGGCCAACCGAGATTGTGGATTCTCTTCAGAAAAATCGGTAGTCGTTGACGAAACCAAACAACTGTAATGTGGATATATGTGACTGCTGGATGGTGGAGGGTACGACGGACCGACGTGGTCGATCGCATCCACCCAGCGCACCACTTCACGTGGAGGACAGGTAAATGTGCTCATGGCAGTGACGGATCGCTCAGTTACATCACGAACCAGCAAAGCGCCATTGAGTCTTAACGCATCATTCAGCGTCTGCACGTTCTATCTGAATACGTTTACAGTAGAGTGGTCTGTCCGCAAGACGTCCATTGTTTGGTCTCAATTTTGGACGCAGAACCACAGACGTCTCCACCGCCACCGGTGCGATGAAAGAAAAAAGATGGGTGGCAGAATGGAATGAAGTTGTCTTTTTATTGATGAGCGCACGCATCTGTCTTGCAACACCACGATGGTCGGATTCGAGTCTGAGACAATTGAGGAGAGAGGATGCTGAACAGTTGCTATGCACCGCCACACTGGTCCTGCACCGGATATTATGGGTGTGGGCGGTATTGATATCACTCTAGCACTCCCTCAGTACGCATTGCCGGTACTTTAAACAGCCAACGCTACATCTCCTGAGAGGTGTTGGCTTCAGTTGTCCTTCCTTACATTCAGGGCTTCTGGGCTAACAGCCATATTTCAACAGGATAATATGTGACCATGTAATGCATTGTCAAAAGGCTCTTCGTCAATCACCAGGATTGAAATGCTCTTCCCTGGCTGGTCTACCTCCGGATCTTCGCCGATAGAAAACATGTGGTCCATGGTTGCCCTAAACAACGATTGACCCAGATTACACCCTCCCCAGCTGCCCCCACCAGATCAATCCTGGCAACGTGTGCTTTCGCTTTCTGGTCTGCTGTACTCAAGAACTGTCCAAAGTCTCCCTTGAATCACTGAGACGTATGGCAGCGGTGATCTCCCAACAAATGGCGGCTAGCCTGGCTACTAATTCTTGGTAGGAACTACACTTCACAGAAAGTCTATAAATTTAATCATTTGATACTTGGTCACATGTTAGCCCATAAAAATTTTGCTGCGCCATTCTTGTTCTTCTTGGTGTTGCATTTACGGTGGCCAGCAGTGTAGTTATCCATAACGGCACTCAACCTTATGCAAACCCTTTGGGGGTTTATTTTTGAAAACCCTTTTCTGTAGCGGATCACTATTCTGTGAAAGGAACATTCCTGGCAAATTTCAAGTCTGTAGGTCTTATAGTCCAGAAACGGGAATATTTTTCTATGACGGCACTTTACCCCTTGCAACCACCTTTGGTTGTCGATTTTTGCAAAGCCATTTATTAGCGGATCTTTACTCCATGAAAGGAACATACTTGCCAAATTTCAAGTCTGTAGTTCTAATAGTTCAGAAACGGGAATATGTATTCTTAACGCCAATTAAGCCATCGCACCACCCCTTGTGGGGTCGATTTTCGCAAAACGTATTCCTAGAGGAACTCTATTCCATCAAAGGAATTGGTCTATCAAATTTCAAATCTGTTAATATTTCAAAAATAGGATTTTTTATCTTTAACGCCTTTTAATCCCCCGCAATGCCTTTTGGGGGTCTATTTTAGCAAAACTAATTTTGTAGCGGATGTTTACTCCATGAAAGAAACCTGTTTGTTAAATTTTTAGACTGTACGCCTAATAATTTAAAAATGGAAATAATTATTTATAGTGCCCCTTAATCCCCCGCAACGCCACTTAGGCATCTATTTGAACATAGTTTTACTAACTCAGAAACTTTTGCCGACATGCGTCTAACCATTCCCCAAAGTTTCATCGCAATCGGATGAATGGTTTAGAAAGGTATAAGAGACATACACAGAGAGAAACACAAACGTTTTTATTTTTATTTATATAGATAAATAAAATAAGAAATAAGGCTTGTAAGTGAAACTGGAATTTTCTTAAAATAATTAGTATTCAATAATAGCAAATAGGCAAAAGTAACTATTAATTGAATAAAAGAATAAGGAGTATAGAAATTGAACGAGATATAAAATTTCAAGAGGGAAATATTCAAATAGGCTTATAGCACAGAGAGCTTATTCTTGAAGAGGATTACGTTGTGAGGATGTGTTTTTAGTAAATGAGCTATTTCGTTTTATTGAAAAAAAAATAATTGTAACTAGCGTTCTTGTACCTAATAATTGTTTTAATGCACACATATAATCTCACACACACACAAAATACTACATTGCTTGCAAAAATTAATTACACTACTTATATAAACTACATATAAATAATATATATAACTACTTGAAATGCTTATAATTAGGATTACAATAAAGAAGTAGTTCGCAAACTTTTTTATCGTTGTACCTTAAAGTTGAAAAATTAAAATCTAATACACCTGAAGAGATGAGATTTATTATTATCCATATATTACAGAGGTATGTTTTGGGGAACAGTAATTTTTCTTTACTGAGGAAACCCAAACGCACAATTTGAAATATCTTCACACATTTCAGTTGTATTTGTTCAACAATGTAAAACAGAAGCCGTAAATGAAAAGTTTTGATATGAGAGATTATCAACATGAAATGTATTTTGTAAAAAAAAATCGACGTAAAACTTTTGCTATAAGAATTAAATTAAGTCATTTGCTTTTTAAGCGTTGGCTCACCTAAGTATTGAGTGAACTACTTAATATATTTTTTTACACTTAATTCTCTAAAGTAGTTTATTCGAATCAATAATTCAAATTCAGCGGCATATTTGACATTTATCAATTTTACATATATTACAAAGAGAAATTTTTTTGTATGTTTTAAAACTAAAGCTATCTTTTAGACTATGTCATAAAATTTACTACGTATACATGTTGACATAGTTCATCATACAACATTAATTAATGAGCGATGAAATTAAATAATAGAGATTCTTAGAATAATTACACACATGTATATATATATAATAATAATAATTCATACCATAAACTTACTGCTTCTACTGTAAATAACCACGCATTATAAAAGATTATTTATTACATTAATATGTTTGAATATTCTTTAATGAAAATTAAGTTTACTAGATAAAGCTGGGGAGAAAAATAACTGAAACCCAAAAAGATGAAAAATACTAAAAGAAGCGAAGCAGAAAGTGGTCGATGAAAAACAACTTCTTAGCTATTAATAAAAAGCAATAGTTATATATAAGGTATAGATATCTTTTATTAACTTTTTAATTATATTTTAAATCCTTCTCTGCTTATCTAATGCATTCGCAATTTCAACTTTGTTTGTTAAGGGTATCGATCGTTAGATGATTAGTTTTATCACACATATTTCTTTCGTAAGGTTCTTAATAATTTTTTATAGACAAGAATAAGATTAACAAAGGCAAATGAATTTTTTTGTAAAAAAGTTTTGGAATAATTAATTATTAATCACCTTTTTCGCGGAATAAAATTATTGTGATATTATGAGAATAGTTATTGTTACAAAGTCTTTAAGTAAATATGATTAAAGATACAAGAGATGACTTGTATTTTATATTATTATTATTATTTCCTGTTATTATTTTAAAAACGCACGCATAAATATAATAATAAATAAATATTTATAACTCTCTCTATATAAAATAGTTTTTCGTGATGCTGTAATAAATTTATTACTGTGTATCGCAACAATGTCAGCGTTCACTAACTCGCAAAGTTGGCAACTCCGATTTCGCATGTATCGTGCGCGCTGAATTGGCAATTATGGACTTCGTTTCATATTATGTTGCCGGTTACGATAATACATTATTGCAAGCTCTCGTTGAAAAATATCGCAACGATTGCATGGGCTGGAATCGTTGCGTGACAAGGAAAAGGCGTTGTCTCATACGAAGGCTGATTAACAATGAATGGAACTAAATACTCAACTTTCCAGGTAGCTGTAAGAGCTGCAAGTTTATCAAAATATGAGGATTTTATCAATGAAGTGTTGGACAATGCAGTTTCAGTGATGAATTTAACAGAAGATGAGCACCAAGAACGAATTTTGTGAAAAAAGAACAAATAAACAGAACTACATAATACGTGTAAATTTTAGTTTTACAATTTGAAATGTGTATGAATAGCTGTATAATTTGTACACTGGAGATTGGTTTACCATTAGGCTCCCCTTCCCAGTAATAATAACATAGATTAATTACAAATAAAAATTTATCAATAATTATTTAATTACTTCTAATACATTTTTGTTCAAACTTATTAACCTGCTCTAGGTGGTTATTAATTTGCTCCAATTAATTAAATGTAAAACTAATAAAATAAATAAATAACAAATAACGTATATTTCTTTATAATTTTATGTATTTTATGTCTATCTTGTTGTATCTTTTTATTCTGATCCAACAAAGCGATGATATTTTTCTTATTGTAGTTTTGTTATACACTCTTCTTTTTCTTTTTGGATGGTGATTGTATAAAGGATCTTTCACGTGTTGTATTTTTTTCAAAGTATGAAACAGTGTACATGATTTTTTTTTTTGGTTACATGTGATAGTAGCATTGTCTATATATTTGTTCGGTCTCAAACTTGTATTTGTGAAAATGATAATTTAACAAATTTAGAAAAGAATGCAGAGGTGGATTGTGATGAGACATTTTTCAAGTAAATGAAAAAATATCAAAATGAATCTACACATAACACATGGATTTTTTTTCTTTCTATTTTATACTTGGGTTTTTCTGCGGAATGTTGGTATACTCCAAAAATGAAAACCATCTGCAGATAACTCCACTGTTCTGTTATTTTTTATTAATAAATATTTTATTATAGTTTTAAAATTAATTCAACATATAGACAGTGAATAAATTTCCATAGAAAAGTAAATATTGTTAACACAATATTTCTTTTAAATCATAACAAGTCTCCCTACGAATTCCTAATTTTGCAAAATAATATCCAATACGCCTAGAAAAAATTTATTTCGTCATTCAGGTTTGGAAATCCATCTTCAGTCTCGTAGAATATTTTGCGTTTTACTTTTACAACAATATATATATATATGTGGTTGCTTCTGTTATTTGTTCAGGAAATAAGGTAGATTTCTTTGTGATGAATTAAAAACCTTTCTTTTAAGTCTACTGCAACAAAAGGAATTTTTAAATGGATCGAAATTTCCAGGAAAAAGTTTTAGAGTGATTGATGATAGAGAATTTCTTGAGTCTATTTTAGTTCTTCAAGGTATGACCCCACATGCAGGCTTTCTAAAATAGGTTCTTGAGATAAGGGGGAAATTGAGCAAACTTTAAAGGATGCGCACCTTCCTCATTTATATGTAAGTAAATGTCCCGAAAATTTTTGACAGGTAAAGACACTATGTCTTGTGTTAGCTCTTAGCTACTAAAGTAGTCAGTAACTAAGCTCTTCAGCTGCATTGTAAAGGAAGGATCAAGCTTGATCTGCTCTAAATATGGTTACAATGCGCATGCAACATGGATGATCATTAGTATGTATTTAAAGAAAGGAGGTAGAAATTTGCGGGTTTGTTTCATTAATCCTTTACTAGAACTGAAACAGAAAGTGGAAACTTGAAAATTCTGTATAAAATATCTGAACATTTTTATTCTCTTTTTTTTTTTGTAATGGAAAGATATTTTGTCATAATTTTTTTTTTTCTTTCTTCAATTTTTCGCAACTACTTGAATTGTACCATAATTCTACCATAAGTATATCCATTATATCAGCGTTTCTCAAACTGTGGGGCGCCCCCTTGTGGGGCGTGATAACTCTACAAGGGGGGCGCGAGCATATTGAAAAGTTGAAAACTAAGGATTATTCAAAACATTATTAATTTACTGAAAGTAAGCAAACAAAATACTTTCTGACATAATAAAATATAAAATATACACTTACTGATATAATACACTTATAAAAGTATCTGTACTGTATAATGTATTTTATTATTAATTTAACAATACTAAGTTAAGAACAAGTTTGATAATTACCAGTGACCCCATGGGCTTGTATTAACAATTATCTTGATGATTTGTACGGTTTATAATTAATTCCTAACTGCCGATTAAAAGTACGTGGATCGGTCCCCAATGTCACGATTTTCCACGTAGACGTGCGTATTTTGATGAGGTTTTTTTTGGGAAAAATGAATAAATAAGCAAAATCCTCTAAAATAAGTAAATCCTTTGCAAAGACTGTCAAGGTCCCTTTACTACATTCCAAAGCCTTAGGAATAATTTTATGGATAGCAGTGCACAGAAGAGATCGTACTTCGGGAAGACGTATATATACGTCCAGAAGTTTAATGCTTTGGCTGAGACAGACGTTTATATACGTCGGTGGCACATAAGAGGTTAAAGTCGTACTGTAGCTCAGTGAAGTCTCAACAGTGACAAACGAAGGAGTTATCCTCCACATACATAGTACATCAAACATCTTGTATATGAATTTTATTGTGTACCAACTGATTTTGTGCGTAATTATGACAATATCAAAAACAGTTGCTTAAGTTTTGCATAATAGTTCATAGATATATAGTATATAAGCAACTTATCTTCTTATCTTAAATACTTATTTCGTAGCTCAAATAAAAAAAGTGAAGAAATGTCCCTCAAAAAATTTCGCTACTTCATGAGTGCTTTCGCTATCACTTATCAAGATTGACATACAAGGGTTAAGTTTCTCTATCACCATAATCTTTTTTTAAGTGTGTAATTGGTATCAGCATTTTTTCTCCTAAGAATTCTCACTAGTTTTCTCTCTGATTAAAGTAAATTTTCGCTTTCTTTTTTTTTATTTATTTTCAAATAAATAGAATATTTAATCAGGTTGACAACTTTCGTTAAATTTCTCTTAGATGAGCTTAGATTTTCTGTAATCTAGCAATGTGATAAATTGATTGCTTCGTTGAAGATCTTTCATCTGAGTGAAGATTTCCCATCACTTTATCTTCGGTGTTTTATCAAACCCAGTTTCATAATTTATTTCAGATGAGCAAGAATTTTAATTTCATTAAGTTAAAACTAGATATCCTTGTTTTATATTCTCGTAAAGAATTTTAGATTTCAAATGATTTTGAGATCCAATTTTAGAAAAAGAACGGCATTTAGTCATGGATGTTTAATTTTTGATTTTTCAAAAATTTTTTAGTTACATATATACATACACATTATTTTTTTCAATACTAGTTTGTTTAAATTTACAATTTGTTAGTTTTAATGTTAGTCTGGTTTTCTGTGCTAATTAACCATATTTTGTTAATTTAATACATTGCTCATCTCGAAATGTTTTTTTACATGTAAAAACTCCTGCACCACTTCCTATACTAATTGATTTCAATAAATTAATTTCAAAACACTGTAAAATTAATTTCCGTATAATAGGAATTTCACCCCAAGTAAATATTTTATTTTTAGTTTTCTCGGAATTTGTTTGTATGTTTAGTTTCCTAATTTGATTACTGGTCAAGGATACAAATTAATTATATTGTAAGCAATCTATCTTAAAATTTGCTTGTAATGCAACTCCTTTATAATTCTGCAAAATAAATAAAAGGCTGTATAATTTAAGCTGGCAAGAAGATTTATGTTGTGTTTCTGTTTCAGTTAACTCTTTTTGAATTGAAACAAATCCAATTTTAAGATAGGATTGTATTTCAATTCAACTTTATATATATATTCTCAAAGCTTAAAAGTATTTAGAAGCTACTTTTAACTATCTGAGTATTTAAATATGAGTGAACAGCTAACTGTTTTGAAAAATCCTAATTTGAATTATAATAGTCATAAATGTTATGTATATCTGTGCAGTCTCTTTATGTCTTTTAAATGAAAGAAAAAACCCCCATCTAAGTATATACATATACTATTAAATTAGACAAACAGTTAAAAAATGAATATTTATAATAAATCTCAAATATTTAAGCATTGTCATTAACATTTCCTTTTTGGATACTACAAAGGAGAACCACTATTAATTTTCCAGACATTGATTTCAGTGACATAGAGGACAAATATTTACATATATAGTTTTTTGTTAGGACTATTTAAAATATTAAACAACTGATTACCTGCTTATTAAATAAATAAAAAAATACTTATGTATTTTTTTAACACATAACTGGATAAATGGATAAAGCGCATAAGAGAACAGCATTTTTGGATTACGAGAGAATCTTACAAAAAAGTTCAATTGTATGAAATTTTTTGTTCAATAACTAGATAAGATAAAAAAAAAATACTATCATACTGCAGCATAGTTTTGAATTTTCTTTTCCAAGTTTTAGTTTTTTTTATCTCTGTTTATTTTTTGACAAGAAATTTAGACAGATATATCAGGGTCATGATTTATTAGCACACACACAATACTTTTAATGATTATTAAGTTTTAAGCAACAATGAATATATTTTTCAAAGATATTTTCTTTTCATCACATTAACTGTCATAAATTTGAATCCTTCATCGTCTCCCCCCCCCTCCAGTGTAATTTAATCTTTGTGTTATAACCAAAATCTGAAAGAGGGATGAATTACAGTACTTAATCTCGACTTTATAATATCTCGGTGTAATTTTTTTTTTTTTTTTGTACCCCTTTTTCTTCTGTATAACTTTTTTTCCTTAACAGCCCAGTTTCAGAGTGAAAAAAATAAAACACATTATGTATAAATTTATAACTATTTTGAAATTGAATGAGAGATGTATTTCCATCTTTTTCGGTTGATATTTCGAAATTTTACTTTTATTATTAATTTTTCATTTAATAATATTTCGTTTATATTTGCCTGAGCATCAAAATTTAAAGCTGCTAAGATTTCTCTTAAAATAAAGCTAATATTCTTTGTGTAATACAACAGAAATTAGTTTGAAAAATTTCGAGTACATCATTCTGGCTCGCATGAAACATATTTTCCCCCTTTTTCTCTAAACTCTTTTTAATAGTTCAGTTCTTCGCGTGTCATGTGCTAAACGTAATTTAAATAAATAAACAGAAGGTTATAACATATTATAACGAGCTCTCTTTCGCTTATATAAGCTCTCTTTTTTTTTTTCATTCCTCTTAGACTAATTCAGACCTAATTTTGAATGAAAATGTTTAACAAATACGTATGACGCAGTTATTATTATTATTATTTTTTAAATAAGCAATTTTTCACAGTAAAGGGTAATAATACATTTAATACCTTGATGAGTTAAAGCCCCCCTTACAAAAGAACTAAACTTCGCGAGTATAATGTAACGAATCCAAAAATAAAAACAAAAGAAAATGATTACATCATTCTGAGCTGGCATAAGATATCCCCCCTTCATCCCCCCTTTATAGTCTTAACAGTTCAATCTTCCTGTACAGTACCAGACCCAATTTCAGATCGGGGTGACTACCCTAAGCTCAACCCAAGAATTTTCTCTTTCGCAAGCCCTCTTTCAAAAAAAGAAAGAAAAAGGAGGAACGTACACGCAACCCCTTCCTCAACGAAGTGGAAAAAGGGTTCTCTCCATTCGCAACCGGGGAAGTACTGCTTCGATTTCCGTGTAGACATTTTTTGGCAGGTGTCCACGGCTAAGTCTTGAAGTACAGAAGTGTCGGTCTATGCGCAGGGGTCACTCGAAATTCAACTGCTGCTGCAGTCGATTCGTTCTCACTGGGCGAAGTCCAGACGGGAACAGGGTCGCAGAGGTTATAGTCCCACTAAAAGGATGGACTAAGAGGGGAGGGGATAAAAACCAATTTTTCCCCTACTAAATGTCACTTCCGATTGGACAGAAAGGGGTCGTTTCAATAGTACAGAATGGACAAATGACTTAGAGTGGGCTAAATGGTTTTTTTTTTTCTACTATTTGCCAACCAATTCTAAAACTTAGCACGTATTGGTACAGAGGTACAAAGAATACCCGTGTGAAATAAAACAATCTTTTTTCTCTTAAGCTTTCAAGGAATTTTCGTGATCTTAAATTTCTATCTCGCAAGGGGCGTAGTCAGAAAATTATTTTAGCTCTGTCATTTATTGTAACATCTAAAACTGCAATTAAAGCTAAATTAATTCATAGATTTCATATCCTAAAATTAACTAAGTTGTTGAATTATCATGTCGTTTAGATTCGATAAAAAGTAATAAGTTTTTCTGTGTGTGTGTCAGCACAGTCCATTTATTTATCTGAAGGGGATTATCATTCCAGGCAGTCCTTACGTATTGAGTCCTAGCAGAATAATAAAGAATCCTCTAAATAAAATTACAAGCGTTATATTTAATTGTGTATTACATAATGCATGTATAAAGTTTATCCTATATGGCTCTAAAACTGTGTTAAATTTATAATTAATTGTTCGTATTATGCTAGAGTGTCCGTGTAAAAAATAATGTTTTACAAGATATTCTGAAACTTTTTATGAAAAATGCGAAGGAATTCAAGAATTAATTTAAACTTAATTTAAGATTTATCATAAAACTTATTTGCTTAAGGTATCCGACTACGTTCGGAACCGAGATTTTAAGAAAGCGCATAAATGGATAATTTTCATGATATTTAGTGTCACTTAGATTAGAATACATGTATAAAATTGTTTTAAGGACATTTTGACAAAAAATTATTTAAATAAAATATTTCGGCAAAAAATTAGCTTAGAATAACCTTTTTTCAAAAAGTTCTCCTTTTGTGAAAAATGCTTCTATTATAATGATATTTTGCCTGTATATAGCTCAGACCTCTGTACAGAGGCTCAACTATGATTTTTGAAAAATTCACTCTATCTTCAGAGTTACAACCAATTGAAATAATTATCGGCGTTTTTTTCTTAAAATGTCTCCCCTCTGCTGTGTCGTAAAACATGGATAATCCCACTTCTAAGTTATATACTGCAAAAAAATTCTAGTAGAGCCTCTGTGCAGAAGTCTGAGCTATATACAGACAAAATATTATTATAATAGAATAACTTTTCACAAAAGGAGAATATTTTGAAAATGGGTCATTCTATGTTCATTTTTTGTCAAAATATTGTACTTAAATAATTTTTTATTGTAATACTATTTTTAAAACAATTTTATATACATTTTCTAATCTAAGTGACACTAAATATCATAAGTATTATCCATTTATACGCTTTTGCAAAATCACGGTTCTGAACGTAGTCGGATACCTTAAGTCATTGTAAATTTTTTTATAAATATATCCAAGTATTCAAAAAGACAAGCCTAGACGGTAAAATTTGAGTATTATGTAATTAACTCAAAAATTAAAATTTATGCAATGAAAAAAATTTTTTCGAAGAGCAAAATATGTAAGGAGGAAACTGTCTACATTTGAAACGATGCATCGAACTATACTGAAAAGCTTTAAAAAATGGCAAGAACTGATAGAGAGAGATAAAATTTTAAAACATTTGAAAAAGATATGTGGCATGACTTAACCCTTTATATGGCCTTGGGAAGTATACTTATGAACAACTTTTAATTTTTAAATGTCAATGGGAAGCTATTTTCTCACCTATGATGCGCCCTGATAGTATTTTGGCTAGTACGATAAAGGATTTCTGGATTTTCAAGTCATTAACGCAAAGGACAACGCTCAAATTTCTTGAGCAGCAAGAAAGCTGTTCCAGATGACGTACGGTTGACTAAAGTTGGTGGTCATATGCTAACTTTACAAAAAACAAATAGACTTTGTCGTTTGTGTGTGTGCTCTACTAAAGAACACAAAAAGTAAACAAGATACGTTGTAGAACTTGCAAAGTCCTACTATGTGTTGATCACTGTTATCTGAAATTTTGTGAAAATAATATGCATAAATTTTTAAAATTTTGAATACAAAATATATCTCTAATTTATAATTTTTCTTGCAGATTATATAACTTTCTAATTATATTTCATAAAAAACATGTAATGCGATATAGAAAGAAATGCATGTCATAAGATTTCCTACCTCTGTATGGGGCTGTGGTAGCCCAGTGGTCAAGGTATCGGATCATGGCAGGCATGTCATGAGTTCGAGCCCAGTACCACTAAAGACCCACCGTGTAGGGAAGTGATGCACATTAAATCTGTCGAGAGCTGAAACGTCCTTTCGTTGGTGTGGTAGTTAGGAGAGGGGGGTGCCAACTCAGGTGTCATCCACGTCACTTGAACAGGGTTCAAAATTACATTGTCCGTCGCCAAAAGCCCTTGTGTAGCTGAACAGTGCGACGTTAAAAATCACTCACTCACCCTACCTGTGTATGGATCCCAGTGGATGGTTGGAAATATGTATACCACATAAAATGATCTTAAAAATCAAATTAATTTTAGGTAACAAGCTAAATGAACTTCTTTTCATAAATCAATTCTTAAAATATTTTAACATATTACTAGAAAAAATGATCTTATATACAGGGTTAAAAATCATATAACGATTGTATACCAGAGTTCTTTAAAAGTCAATTCACGCAAAACAAAATAAGAACCTAAATAATTATTTTCAATAAATATATGATTCTTCAGATTCTCAATTAGAGTGATAAAACTCAATCTCAATTATAGAATAAGTTTTAGCCTGTTTTAACAGAATAATTCAACCGTTAAGTACAGAAAAGTAAGATTTTCAGAATTTGCAACTGAAGTTCGCGAAGCTGTACATCGCACCTCGTGTCTAAATTGTTCTATTCTAAATTAAATCCGCATTAAATTACAATGCTGGTTGGGGATTATTCTTCATTAGGAAGTAGTGAAATTCACAAGATCAATCACTGCTCTCGGGTGCATCCATGAACGTCCGAATACCAATAAATAACCTAAGCAAATTAAATGTTTGTATAAGCTGTGCTTTGAAAAATAAACAGGATCTCGTGAAAAATTAGAATTGATAGAACATAATGAAGTAATTTTTAAAGATTGAATATAAGAGTTAATCGCAGAAAGATTTGAACAAACAAACTTAATGGACTAATGAAGAAATTAACTAATGAATAAAAAAAATTTAAAGAACATTGAAAATATGCAAGTTTAAAAAAGAAAGAAATGCATTAAGATTTTCTAAATGAAAATACGCCTGTTTTGATTAAAACATATTTTAGAATGTTTGTAATACAAATAGAATTTTTTTGTGTTCCTAGAAATAAAATGTCTTGCCAATAATGGTTGACAGATTAAAGTTATTTCTCAAAATAATAATAATAGATGATTTTAAAAATTACCTAATAAATAATTTTGGCACGAAATGTAAGTTTTTGTGCAGTGATTTAAATGAAAACATTCAAAATGAACTGTAAATTAGACAAAACATTAAAAAACTTTTATATCAATAAATTTTGAACGACGCTCTTTCATAACAGACTCTAAAAATGTGTCAAAAATATTATATGTCCGAAAATTTAAGAAAAAATTTTTCAAAAACAATTAAACAAAATCAGTCGGGGAAGAGAAATAAGAAACACTCAAATTAAGAAAGTGTGGTGGCTAGATATATATATCAAATTAAACTGAAAATACAAATACGTACATCATCAATTTTCACAACGTGCTATCACAAGTAATGCAGAAATTTTTTTTTCAAATATACATTTTGATACGAGTGTTTCTTTTTCAACTGTGAAATGCAACTGGAAAATCAATTTTATTTTTTTAATTAAAAAAAGGAACCATTTTTCCTAAAATACAAACTTTATTTTGAAGCTCAAATGATTTTTAAACAAACTGTTAATGAATTTTTAATGCGGTTATTAATGAATTACTATTGGCATGCAAATGCTACTTTTTTTATTATATTAATGACATTTATTTAAAATGGACCAATTTTTTTATCTTATTAGTTCTAAAAATTTTTTTCAAATCCTTTCATTTAATTGATTTAAAATATATTTTGGTGTTTTTTCCGTGACAATTTAGGCAAGCACCGAAAAAGCAATACGGTCTTATTTCCAGCATCTCATTTACATAAAGGCAAACTATTTTAAAAAATTAAAACATAGACTTTCTCGATAACACTTCGCCATTCTTAACATGAATTTTATTTTATGAAAATATATTTTTTGCGCTAAATTTTTCTCCTGAAAGTTAAAAGAAACTCGAAATATCCTTAAAATATATAAAATGATGAAAATAAAAACTAAGAGAGAGAGAGAGACTAAAAATAACTAAATTTAGTATACTTAACACTTTTTGTATGTTTTTATCTGGACGTATCACCAGCATTAAAAAAAAATCACACTTTTCTCTTATTTGATATGTAGAAAATTGATTATATTCACACAACTGGAAAGAAAAGAAAAAAAAATATTTCTTGCTGAATCATAAAAAATACAGTCGTTATAAAAAGGGATATGCTTAATAATTTTCGCAATTTCCATGACAGCTAGTAAATTACAATATGTATTAATGACTCAAAAAGAATGAAAATATGATTTTACTGTATTATGTCATATAAGTGAAATGGCTAATTAGCATCTAAAAAGAAATTTTCTTAGTATCGAAATCCAATTTTTTTCACGCATCTGGTTTTTTCATCATGAAAAATGCCTTAATTTCAAATTTATTGAAATTCTGTCTAAAAGTTTTTGAGTTATAAAAGGTGATGAGGGATGAAATGATGGATGTCCTAGAATTAAATAAAAATCTTAACCTAAAAAAAAAAAAAGAAAAAAGAATTATACTCAACATTTAAACATTTTTTCCCCTTCTGCACCAGACGACAAATAACTCTGATCCAGTTGAAAAAGCTCAAGTTACATTATTATGAAAAAAAACATGAGTAGTTGAGAATACAATTACCAATAAGGAATTTTAGCACACCAGCATGCTTCCTTTTTTGGATTTTTCTTATCATGATAATCCTTAAATCCATAATTTCTCTAGCAATAGTTTAAGAAGTATTCAATTTTAAAATTACTTCCGAAAGAATCACCGAGTTTCAAGAGGTAATACGCTTGTTTATAATTATTGGTTTATTTATCGCGTGTGATTGCGCAAGGAAGATATTAAGAATTTTGTTCGAAGTTATCAGGTATATAGTCCCCTAATATTTTTCCACAAATATCTCTGGAACTAAAGAACTTAGATTCACAAATGAATTTCGGAACATAAGCTAATTGTATTATTTACTCAATTCTGCAAAAAGTCGAGTCTCATTATTATTTTTTTAGAAATTAACTAACGATGAGAATTTAGTAATACATTTAAATCATAATTTAGTTTCCTTTTTGCAATTAAAATTTATTCCGTTTTTGTCCAGATGTAATGAAAATTGCGAAAGTAATTAAAGGTGTTCTATTTTTTAATTAAAATTCTGTTTCATGATTTACCACCATGAAAGAGAAACGTTGGTTATAACGTAAGACTCAAAGGGAAACTATTTAGTTATAAATATTTATTAACATGATTATAGTTATTATAAAATTTTCAGAATGAACTACAGGTTTTTGGACGAGAATTAAGCAACAAGCGAGCGAGAGAGAGAGAAGAGTAAATACTCTCATTGAGAAAGAATGTCTGTCTATAATTTCTTTCTCAGCAGTTTTTTTTAAAAATTTTTTTTATCTATTCTCAAAATTTTTCTTAAGAATCAACTTTTAGAGTAGTCAAGAGGTTTTAAGCTAATGACATTGAGCTGCTTGAATTATGTCAAATGAAAAGTTTTTTTACTGAAGTGTACTGGGTTATTTGTGCTCTAAGACGTCAAAGGTATATTTCTACGATTTGATGCTTTATATTATAAAGAATGACGAAGATGAATGTAAAAGCATTACAATAAATGTACCAAGAGAATATAAACATGTTTATTTTTTTAAAATGTGATTTTTTGACAGAAAATTATAATTGATAGTATACAATTGTAACTCTATCATTCAAGACAATCCTACTGCTCTTTATCTATTTTGTTTTAGAATCTCCTACCTATAAAAAATATTGTGTGCATTTATTTATAATCTATGTTTAAGGAAAATATTTTTTTTAAAAAAAAATTATTGATATGATTATCAAGGAAACAGTGAGGCTACACTGAAGAGCCAAAGAAAAAAAAAACCTGGTACAGGCATGCATATGCAAATAAAGAGCTATGGAACCAATCAGAGTACAGCGATGCGGTCGGCAAAGCCTATATAAGACATTGAGTGTCTAGCATAGTTGTTAGATAGGTTACCGCTGCTACAATGGCAGGTTATCAAGATTTAAGTGAGTTTAAACGTGGTGTTATAGTCGGCGCACGAGAGATGGGACGTAGCATCTCCGAGGTAGCGATGAAATTTCGATTTTCACGTATGATGACCATTTCACGAGTGTACGTGAATATCGGGAATTCGGTAAAACATCAAATCTACGACATCGCTGCGGCCGGAAAAAGATCATGTAAGAACGGGACCAACGACGACTGAAGAGAAACATTAAGAATGACAAACGGGCAACCCTTCCGCAAATCGCTGCAGATTTTAATGCTGGCCCATCAACAAGTGTCACCGTGCGATATAGGCTTTCGGAGTCGAAGGCCCACTCGTGTACCTTTGTTGTCTGCACGACACAAAGCTTTACGCCTCGCCTGGGTCCGTCAACACCGACATTGGACCGTTGATGACTGGAAACACGTTGCCTGATCTGACGAGTCTCGTTTCCAATTGAAATGAGTTGGTGAAAGTGTACGGGTATGGAAACAACCTCATGAATCCGTGGACCTTGCATGCCAACTGGGGACTGTTCAAGCTGGTGGAGGCTCTGTGATGGCATGGGGCGTGTGCAGTTGGCGTGATATGGGACCCCTGATACGTCTATATACGACTCTGACAGGTGACAGGTACGTAAGCATCCTGTCTGATCACCTGCACCCATTCCTGTCCATTGTGTATTCCGACGGATTTGGGAAATTTTAGCAGGACAATGCGACACCCACACGTCCAGAATTGTTACAGAGGGGCTCCAGGAGCACTCTTCTGAATTTAGACACTTCCGCTGGCCACCAAAATCCCCAGACATGACCATTATTGAATATATCTGGGATCCCTTGCAACGTGCTGTTCAGAAGAGATGTCAACCCCCTCTTACTTCTACTGATTTATGGACAGCCCTGCAGGATTCATGGTGTCAATTACCTTCAGCACTACTTCAGACACTAATCGAATCCATGCCCCGTCGTGTTGTGGGACATCTGCGTACTCGTTGGGGCACTACACAATATTAGGCAGGTGTACCAGTTTTATTTTAGCTCTTAAGTGTATTATGTATGAAGAGATAAATAAATCAAATTTTTTTTATAAAAGTTACCTAAGAAATTCTGAACCAAAAAATATGTTAAAAAATAAGGAAAATCTGTGTTTTGAATTTATAAATTATGATTCTTTAAGACACACCCTTGAAGTATTCTGAGAGATAAATTTCACTCAACTCTAAAAGTACGATAAATACAGGAATAATTTTTATTTAAAAAATTCGTTTTGAAAAATAAGCATGATGTGATAATTTAGGTTTATTATCAACAATAAGCAACAGAAATATATGCTGAATACTAAATAAATATTTGTTCTACTTACCCCAAAAATACTCTCTAAATATTGAGGTTATAAAATAAAAATAAATGCTTAAAAGTTACTTATCATGCGAACATAATTCATGATTGATCTAGACAATTATTAAAAGACAATTTTAAAAATGATTATCAACTTTTTTAATCATGCCAGCTTTCAAATGAAAAGTCTGAACTTCATACATGCAATTAATGTATGAATTTTTTGGATATTTCTTACATTTTTTTATTCTTCCTTGATCCTAAAATAAAGATTGAATTCTGTTTCTCTTTATTTTGTGGTAGAAAGAAAGTATAATAATAAGTATTATTTTAAGTTTTAAATAATTGTTAATAGTTCCTATTTATAGAAGTTAAAATCAAATGACAAATTTGTACAAAAAATTTTTAAGCTATGTGAGTAAAAAAATGCTGCTTATAAAATTATTTTTTGTGTGTTAATCAATCTGTTTTTTCAGATAAATTTCTTGAAATTTTAGCATATCATGATTGATTTATAGAATGCATTCTTGTAAAATACTGATTTTAATATTTCTTCGAGGTATTTGTAGAGAAGCAAACTGAATTTACGCAATATGAAAATTACACTCTATATCTTAGTTAAATATTTAATAAAGGATGGAGGGGAGAATTTCACACACACAGCTGCGAAATTAATGCAGAAATTGCATACAAATATTTGTTTTATGCAGATGCTGATTTTAGAAAATTCATATCTTAACCTTCTAAATTTTTGTTGTCTTCTCAAAAAGTTGAAAATTTTTTCTAGTGTATGGAATAGTTTTTTTAAAAAGAACTTAAGTCCTTTTTTTATAATTTATTTTAATGTTTTTACTTGTCCAGAATATAGGACATAGCACTGAAGGATTATTTTAAACGTTAAGGAAGATTGATTTTTATAGCAATTATTTTTATTAACTGTACTGAAATCTAATAATTACTCTAGAGTGTTTAACTTTTAATTCACAAACAAGAATAGAATTCAGAGATTTTTGTCTTTTGCAATACCTTTATAAATTTGGATGATACTTCGATACAAAGATTTGCATCCAAAATAAAGCCCGTTTCATGTAATTTGCTTTATATTCCTCAAAGTTGTGTGTGGAGGCCTATTGCTTTGACA
Organism: Trichonephila inaurata madagascariensis; assembly: GCA_019973955.1. Taxonomy (NCBI): domain Eukaryota; kingdom Metazoa; phylum Arthropoda; class Arachnida; order Araneae; family Nephilidae; genus Trichonephila; species Trichonephila inaurata. The sequence goes on along the minus strand of BMAV01015688.1, from coordinate 469,046 downwards.
GAAATTTTAATCACCGAGCTTAGACTATTAAACCTGAATAACTATTAGTATTATGAAAAGAGCAAACGAAAGATAGGTCTTTAAATTATTTTTTTAAAAAATTGGATAACACTTTTTGAAAATTTTCTTCCGACCATATTGTCGAAAACAGAAAATGCAACACTAATGTGATTCAGCCCTATAAATAAACAAATTTTGAGGAAAATGCAGTTGAACAAATTATGCAAATGATCTGAAATACAACGGATGGACCAACAGTGAATACTTTCTTGTCTAAGGAATCTAGAATTCTCTATTCACAAGGTGCGTATAGAGAAAGAGATACCTGGATTGTGACACAGATGGCTGTTCTGGCTGTTGGATGATTTTTCAAGGAATTGAACTGTAGTCATATGTATAGCTGATTGATCTTACAGTCGTATCACAGAAATGCATATAGAGGGATCCACTGAGGATAGAACTAAAACCAAATGAATAACAGGAAAAATGTAAATCGTCACAAAAGACCAGGCTCACTGGAATGTACAACAAAGCAAGCGGATAGACGCATCCTATCAAATACGCTATTGACCCTGCGAACAAATATTCTCGACATTTTGAGGATAGTGCTGGGAGCTTTGGATACTCCGATATTTGAGAACACTTTCATGACGAATAGCTGAAAGTGGCTTCCACACAAGCTACTCTTTTTGAAGATTTCCATTGATGAAAACCCACCTGTGCAAAAGATTACAATGATTTTGAGAGACACTTAACCGCTTGGACGATTGAGTGGTACAGTTCGATGTTCAGCAAAGAATCTCAATTCTGTTTTTCTACCAACAGTTACCAGATAAGAGTCTGGAGGAATCGAGGAAATATAGTAAATCACTATTGTTGAAGGCTATACTACTCGTCAATGTAGCATTTTTGCTTGGATACACACATTAGACACATTGCACATTGGATACAATGGCAAATTACCTCTGGTACTTATCAACGGCACGTTAATGGTATGGTGATACGTTGATGAGGTGCTATAGCACTAGCGTAGCTAGTCCTAAGTGGGCCATGTATCAAAAATTTCTTGGGGACCTCTTTTTTGAGCCCCTTTAAAATTTTACGATTTTTTACATACATATGTTGGGGCACTGTAGCTTGTGGGCCCCGTATCATTGATACGGCTGATACCGGTGGAAGCTATGCCACTGTGCTACAGCCAGTTGTGCCAACTTATATTCAGCGGCTGAAAAATGGTATTTTCTTAGAAAGACGACGTGTGGTCTTTATCAGTCTGAATAAACAATGAAAATTCCATGAATCCTGTATGCTAACATATTCTGATCTGTATTATGTTTATGTGTCATTAGCAGAATATTATACAAGCTGCATTAGGAAATAAATAAGAGAAAACAATTTTTAAGAAAGAATTGGGGAAGTTTACTGTTTAACGAGCCTTTTGCATCGCTTAAGGTATCCAACTACTTGCGACAACTATTTTTTTGAAAAAATGGAGATATGGGGATACTTTTGTGATTTTTTGATTTATTTAATATATTTTAAGGAAAAATCGTAAAATTGAAAACAGAAAAAAAATTTATTATTATTAAAATGGAAAAAACTGGTGAAAATGTACAAAAAATTACATAAACGGGGCCCGCTCTGAACAAAAATGTTTTGAACAAATTTTTAATTTTTCAATTTTAATGTGCTACGTTGTTATTCATGTTTGAAATGACCATCAGGATAATAGATATTTCAATTTTTACAAAAACTAGAGAACTCTATCTTAGTTGTTATATGAAATTGCTTAAAAAAATGATTATATTCACATAAAGGACTGTAAATTTTGAAATGAAACAGTTATTGATAAATCTGATGGTCAAAACACTTCTACTGTTATAGGAAACATTCGCAAAAAATTTCAGCAAATTAGTTTCAAATCTTTTTGAGCAATCGCTGTCCCCGTTTGAGTTTTTCGGAAAAAACTCATTTCGAGTAAAACGCATTTTAAAGTTTGATATCTTATGTAAAGTTATGGCATCTTCTTTTATTAAAACACTTGTAGTTTTTGTTCTAGTGAATAGAAAATAAAAAGCTTGGTATTTTTATCAAGCTAGTAAGATGGTCTATAAAATGAAATCATAAAAAACATTTGTCCATTTTTGAAAAAAAATCATGATTTTAGGGTTGTCGGATACCTTAATAGCTTTAGAATAAATAACTATTTCCTTAAAAATTTAGTATAATTTTATATTTTGTTTTAAGATGGACTATAAACTTTTTCGCATATTTTCCAAATTTTATGATAAATAATTTATTTCCTTTCGAATATTTTTTTATTCGTTTCTATTTTATTTTTTTAAATAAGTATAAGCAGTTTAAGCACTTTTTAATCGTTAAAATATTAATTTTGCGTATTATTTTCTTAAAAGCGAAATCACTATAAAAGGAAGAGGCTGTGGTAGCTGAATAGTCGCTGTCGAAAGATCCTGACCGGCATTGTTGTGTCTGAGTAGTGTCACCCTTAATTCATTGCATAGAGGATTTGTGCAAGTGAGATTTATTGAGGCTCAAAGCCTTCGCTTGTGTGATGTGGAAGTTAGGAGAGTGGAGGTACGTATCTCATCTGTCGTCTTCGTCACTTGACCGTGGCTCAAAATTACGAGGTCCGTTGCCAAAAGCCCTCGCATTGCGTCAAAGTGCAACTTTAATAAACAATTAATATTTCAATCATAATTATTAATAAACAATCTATATTTCAACACAAAAAGCTGTAGTGGATATTTATTTCTCTGCACGTGAAAAGTTTTTGGAAATAATGTGCCTCTAAAAATTTAAAAGAAAATTATTTATGCAGCAAGTTTGATCACAAATTATTCATGTTGAAGTAAATGAAAAAAAAAATCTTTAAAACCAAATTTAAATTATTTAAGGTATCCGACTACGTTCGGAACCGTGATTTTTCAAAAGTGCATAAATGGATAATTTTCATGATATTTAGTGTCACTTAGATTAGAATACATTTATACAATTGTTTTAAGGGCAGTTTGACAAAAAAAAAAATTATTTAAATACAATATTTCGGCAAAAAATTAACTTAGAATAATTTTTTTTCAAAATGTTCTCCTTTTGTGAAAAATGCTTCTATTATAATAATATTTTGCCTGTATGTAGCTTAGACCTCTCTACAGAGGCTCAGCTAGAATTTTTGAAATATATAAATTAGAAGTGGGCTTATCCATATTTTAAGACAACAGAGGGGAGCAATTTTAAGAAAAAAAACGCCGATAAATATTTCAATGGGTTGTAACTATGAAAATAATGTGAATTTTTCAAAAATTATAGTTGAGCCTCTGTAAAGACGTCTGAGCTATGTACAGGCAAAATATTATTACAATAGAAGCATTTTTAACAAAAGGAAAACATTTTGAAAAAAGATTATTCTAAGTTAATTTTTTGCCAAAATATTGTATTTAAATACTTTTTTTTTTGGCAAAATGTCTTTAAAACAATTTTATACATGTAGTCTAATCTAAGTGACACTAAATATCATGAAAATTATCCATTTATGCGCTTTTTTAAAATCATGGTTCCGAACGGAGTCGGATACCTTAAATCGAGAAACCTGTATAAATGTATGAATTATGAAAACGGAATTACAAATAAGGAACAGTAGAGGTAAAGAAAAAGGAGCTATTAGAATAACTTCAAAAAGCAGGGAAGCCCGACTTTTCAAAATTTATTTATATACCAGCCACGTTATTTTTTTTAAAAAAATATTACTCACGTCTTTGCAGTAGGGGAATACAATTACTTCTGCACACAACTGAAAATATAGAACAGTAGACATATGCGCGAAGAAAAAAAGATTCGTAAAAAAAGGTTTAAAACTATTTTCAGCATACCAAGGCTCCCGTGGTCTTATCGAGGAAAAAGGGGAAAAAACGCTCCGTTTTTGCTCCCCCCCTCAGTAAATGATTTTTCTTCAAAACTGAGCCGAAAATTGCGTGTTCCTGTCAGGTCTTCTTCCCTCAGAGAATAAAAATCGATCTATGTGGAAGATGACGTCGGCTAGGAAATTGGGCAATTTATTGTCCGCAGCCCAGACCATCCGGATTTTGATATCCTTCAATGAAAAATGCATCGGAATCCCCGTTCGTCATAAAGGATTTTAAATAATGTTTGGGCACACATTTTCAAAAGTACGATGAAAATTTTGACACCGATTTGATCATTTTTTAAAAGGGTGGAGTTCCTGTTTCCTACACCACCCTTCCTACGGTGAGCTCAGTAAGGATGTAGAGAGAAGTGCGGAAATGAAATTATATGGAATTTTTACACCATCCCCTCTCTTTTTTTTTAAATTTTTGTGACAGAAGTTAGAAGTGGTATTTTCCATTTAGAAGTTTGATCTCAAGCCTTCGGTAATAAATTTGTTGTTCAGCGTCGATGGCGTTTAGTTCTGTACTTACATCGTTCTAAGTGTATAATGGTTAATAATTTTCGAAGTCATCCGATCCGTATAGAAAAATTGTTCTGCAATTGAGATAGATATATCTCATAAATATGCTATACATTATTTTCCTCCGAAATTAGTAAATAAATGCAAAAGAGTTCGGTTGGTTTCACATGGGGTAACTTTATACCAGTCAACTCGTTTTCTGTCATCACTCCACTAGTTTCAAAAGAGGAAAGAATTCTTTTCACACGAAGACACAAATTTGACTGAAAAAAGATTGCTGGAATCATCAGTACAATTACTCAGTTCGAAGAAGAAATAAAATGCTTTCTCCATTTTCAATACACTAGTAACCACGTGTGAAGAGCGTAGTTTCTACAAAATCCTTTTAGAAGGTGGTTTTCGAATGCTTGAGGGAGTGGCGCAGCAGGGAGTGCCTGTTGCTTCTGTTATGTGCAGCACAAGTCGAATCGCGTAAATAGGCCTTTATATTTCTATTTATTGCTCATAAATAATATGTTTGTTTTACTGCTGATTTAATATTATAGCAAAAATAGTTCACTTCGGTTGCCATGGGCGCGATCTGCTGCTTGGACTCACAAGCTCGGCTGCGGGAGACTTGCCAAAAATAACTTCTTTTGTTTTCTTTGTCTTGACTTTAATTTTTGTGTCTCGTGCTTATATTTTTATCTTTGGAATTCTTTCTTTCTTTCTCTCGTGCTTTTATTATTATTAATTGTACTTGTATTCATGAAAGTTAGCTGTAATTATAATTATGGAAAGTTCTGGATCTTTCGATGGCAATATATAAGAAAAGGAAATATTCAGTTCGTGGAATAAAGTCTTGAGTTGTGACTAGCAAGAGTTGTAGGCATTTTATTTGCGTATCCAATTCCACAGTAGTTTAATCTATGCGACAATATTAAGTTCGTTTTAACATTGTACTATATTAAATTCACGGGACTGTGTTAGTGACATAATCAGGATGTTTTATATTAAGTTTTTGACATTGTCTGGTGTTTGATATGGGTAACCCACTTTATGAATTAACAAGAGGGATAGTTTACAGGGGGAAAAAAGAAAAGAAAAGATATTCTATTGAGAAAGATCTTTAAAAAATAGCTCCCATTCGTGAGAAATATGAAGAAAGTTTGAAAAATTCTAACCAGAGGAGCAGAAGAGATTAAAAGAATGAGAGAAGAGATAAAAATAAAATGTAAGCCTCATTGCAATGTTGCATAAGTACTCTGGTTTTAAAAACGGGATTTAGAAAACGGAAAACAGATTTATTATTTTATTTTGCCCTGAACTTGTTTTATTCTTTTTTACAACCTCCACGAGAATGATTTTGAAAATTTTTATACTCGATTTGTACTCATCAACTGAATCTGAGTAATAATATGGAATAATCCTTTTCATAAAACGCCTTTCAGGTCATTTGGGTACCTGAAGCTTTCTAAAAGTATACATATTGATGTGCTTGACGTAATTTTTGGCTTATGGTGTAGGCCACTCCAATTATATCTGTTAACAATGAACACGTGCCTTTTTATGTGAAGAATAAACTAAAAGTTTCTTAACCCATCTTTTCACCGACAAGATCCAAGTTATTTTTAGTGTTCAGAGGTAAAAAAAAGATTAATGTGATTGCAGTTTTTAGAACAGGAATTATCTAAGACACACACAAATAGATGGAGTTTATGGAAAAAAAGTTCAAGATCTGAACTTAGATTGGCAAAAATGAAAATGTAGTGAAAAGGGCCTGAATTTTTTTTTTTTTTTTTTTTTATTTGTTGAAACTTTGCAGTTTTTGAAAATTTGTACAAAAACTATTCTCAATCTATTAAGGAAAAATGTATTCATTCTTGATCTTAAATATTGCCTAATAATATTTTTTGAGGAATTTAAAGTTATTTTCAGTATATTTCAAGGGTATTTAGAGATAATTTTTATGGTATCTATGAAATTTTTATTATTTAACCAATTTAAACTTTAAAGAATATTATTTACTGATTTAAAAATAATTGACACATTTATTACTTCGAAAAATAATAACCTTACTGAAACGAACGCGGCTTATTTATATTTGAAAGGTTTTACTCATACAATATGATTCATTCCAATGCAAAAATAATGAAATATTTTAATTTCTCAATTTCCGTATTCATTTATAAAATTAAAAGACATTTTAAATTCTATTTTTTTTTATAAAACTTTTAATTTTCTTTTATGCTAGGCAACACCCAGAAAAATCCGAGTTCAAAGAATACAAACTTGCTTACCTCAGATTGTCTTCATATTAAAAGAAAATATCAAAAAAAATTTGATTCAAAGAGTTATACATTAAGATATAAAAGGCACATCATTACCTAAGACAATAACAACTTTGTCTATCCTTTAAAGAATTGCTTTTAACTTTATTAAGGACATGCAGGGGATGAAAAAAAAAAAAGAAAAACGTGAGGATGACCGCGCTTCAACAGTTAGGACTTCAACTGATTACCAAAATGTTTTGTCTTGCAATAGTAGAATTACCTGTGGTTTTCCCCACACCCATAACCTGTGTTGATTTTCTATCCAACATCAACTACAGAGAAAACTTGCCCACTGAACTCGTTGGGATGTTAACCACGTTGTTTTACAAACGAAGGTCATCAAAAACTATCCCCATGTCTCAGTTGTTTTATCACTTCAGAAAATATACGCTGTTTTAATTGCGTGAAACATTACCAAAGTGTTTGAAGAATACTAATAGCTAATTAAACGAATAAGTAGTTCGTTTTATATTTTGTGAAACTTAGTATATCCTTGGCTTTCACGCACTAAACTTTAGTTTCTCAGTAATAGATATCAGAAGAAAATACGTTTATGTTAGAGATGAATTTCACTGCGTTGAAAGTCAAGTTCTGTTTGAAGGCTAGTGTCTACTGGAAAAAAAAAGTTTTATGTAATATAATGCTTATTTCGATGCAAAGGTTATATTTGCATTTTTATCAGCAAATCTTATTTATTTCGAAATATTTTAAAGCGCGTGAATAATGCAAACATGAAATTTGTTTACAAGTTTTTGTTTATTTGAAATTTGTCAAAAAGTAATTAAGGAATTATGCGCATCATTATTTAGGTAATATAGAGAGGAAGTTTGTAAGAAAGTTCGATTTAAAAGTAAGGGGTTCTATTAATTATTTATGGGGAGATTTATTATATTTATAATGTATATTAGAAATAAACCTTGTATATAGTTGTAGTAGATGAAATATCTTAAAAAGATGCATGTATTGTAGAATTTTGTTCACTTATTTGGAGCTGAATATAGGTTTTATAGAGACAGGGAATCTAAAAGTAGAAATGAGGGATTGAAGGCATGTATATTTGCTTTTATATCTTCAAAGCTAACCGAAATCTAACCTCTCAGCAACGAATAGGGAGAAAAATATAATAAATATAAAACAGCATTCACACTACGTTTGTCGCAAGCAGAAACATTAAATGTCAAGATTGTATTACAATAATCATAAAATTATCAAAATGTTATCAATATTTGTGATTGAATCGCAAAAATAAATAAATAATAATAAAAAATAGAAAAATATATTTAAAAACCTGTACAAAATTAACACGATAATTCTTTTGTTTCTTAGTCAATACCTTTTCATCACACGCACACACTATGAAAATTATACTTAATTAAGTATTTTTCATACATATATGCTTACTATTACATAAATGCAAATAAAAATTTATGTGCATAAGTTAAGTCAATGCAGCCGAAGCAAAAATTTGTTTTCGTGCGCATGGAGAGTCTTTGATTTCACAAACTTCTTTCTCAATAGTATATAAATTGGATCAGTAAATTTTTCTTTACGATCTTGCATTATCATCTAAGACCTCCCAAGTTCTTTAATAATTCAAATTCCGAAGTACAATAAATTGCTTTGCTCTCCCAGGGAACATATGCGATCATTACTTTTTTACTTAATCACGAATTGCTATAAATCCTACAGCCCATTGGTACAAACAGTAGCACTTCGCTAACGTATCAAAGAATAATCCTTTTATTATGAGATCAAAGATACTTCATTTATTTATTTAACTGAGACCCCTAAAATACGAATAGTCAATGAAGAGATTTTCTTTAACAAAAAAAAAGCGGAAATGTCCCATTAACCACTCTTGGCTAAGATTTCAGCTTCTAAATGCAGAGATCACAACAACCTGATAGACAGCACTTAGCCACATATGAGGACGATCCCCGCCAATTCCCACAGAGGTAAATCACAATGGAGCAAATATAAATTAATAACGGTTGAGAAGACCATCCAGGAACTTGAAACGATTCGGAAGATATAAACGACGACTTCCGGTAGAAGCACCGACTGCGGAAACAATGAGCAGTCAAGAAGGCGACCATGAGTCTGACGTTTTAGTGAAGGTCGGAGAATGTATAATAACCAGGGAATAAGAAGTGATTTTAAGGCTATTAAATCATATGGAGATGCATTATGAAGTTGTGACTTTTCGCCATTAAGGCTATTATGCAGAGGGTGTCGTATAAATATTATAGTGAAAATGTCAACTTCAGCTGTTCTCTTTTTCTGAAAATACTCAATCGTTCGAATTTTCCACGATTTCATTTGAGAGAAGAAATTATTTATGTCTTTTTTACGTAGATGACGGGTAAATATTTTAAAAATTCTATAAAGTGAAGGAAAAGGGGATTTGAAAATTCATTTGTCTTGAAGGAAGATTTTTATGATTAGCTTATATAAACGATTGTCAACTATTAAGTGTAAAAGAGAAGGCTCGAGGTAAAAATTCTATGTAATTTATTTATGAAAAATAAGAAAAGAATTTAAAATTCAGTTAACTTGAAACCAGACTGATGATTATACATTTAATTTAATTTATTATTTGTTGTATGTGATATTTTATATCTATCTGTTGAATTCTATGAAATATTATTGAAAAATTTGGATCTCGACAAAAATTTGCTGCAATCTTGTATTCTAAATTTGTAACTGAACAAAGATGATTCTTTTGTATCTATTTTTTCTAAGATATCATTATTATAAAACTGCTAATCGTTATTTTATTAATACTACAACCCAAAAGTTTTAGCTTAATTTAATTATTGAAGAGAAAATATCTGGTCTAAAAGTGTGTTGTTTACAGAAACATTAAATAAAATGCACAATTTAAAAAAGTTATTTTTTACTGAAAAATGTCTGTTAAGGTTGGAAAATGGAAAAGAAATTCCAGAAGTTTTTCATTTGAATCTCTCTGTTTTCTTTCTAATCCACTGCATCTGGAAATAAAATTTGTACTTCTTATTTCATATTTTAATACGATCTATATTTAATTCCTTATTAAGCAGAAGGTCAGACGGAATCAAGCAGCTAGACGATTTCTTAAGCACAATGGTTTGCTCTTTCAGACGGGTTTTTTCTAATAAAACTATCAAGAACTTATTTAAAGCACGTGTGTCACAATTATGAAAACTCTATTATTTGTTTTTAAGTATACTACGCGCGTAGCTGGTTTTATGTTCAATAGGGGGAGTGTTAAAGTTTAGCTATTGTATATTTAACAACATAATTAATAAATAACATAAGTTAATTTTTAAATACTTAAAAATAAAACACTACTTGGAACAGATACGAAATTAAAATCTACATGTCAACTCTCTTCCAATTGTTTATATTTTTCATTAAGTTTTCTAAATGTATTTCTTTGTCATTAAACTTAAAGCATGATTTAAAAAAATAGTTGTGGCAAATGTTAATTATAAACATCCTCATTAAAGATGTTTATAATTAACATTAACTAGGTCTACGTTCGGAACTATTATTTTGTAAAAGCGTGTAAATGAATGTTTTGTTGTGATATTTAGTATCACATCTGAATCAGAATATACACATAAATCTACTTTAAGAATATTACTACAGTAAAGAATTATTTAAATGCAATTTTTTGGCAAAAGATGAAGACAAAATGACATATTTTCAAAATATTCTTTTTTTGTGGGAAAGTATGCTTCAATAATAATATTTTATATACCTACGCATGGCTAAGACTTCTCTAGAGAGCCTGAACTAGGAATTTTGAAAAAATTCACATTATCTTCAAAGCTACTATCAATTGGAGTAAGACAACCAATGTTTTTTTTCTCTGATACATCAAAATATAAATAAATCCACTTCCAATTTATGTTTCAGAAATCAGGTTCTGTACAGAAGTCTCAGCTATATATAGGCAAAATATTATTATTATAGAAGCATTTTCTATAAAAGAAGAATGTTTTGAAAATATGTAATTTGTTCTTCATTTTTTGCCAAAATGTCGCATTTAAAGGAATTTTATCTCGTAATAACATTCTTAAAACACTCTTACATGCATATTTGAATTCAAGGGACATTAAATTAAAAAAAAAAAATTAGCTAAATGGATTGGCAAAATCATGGTTCCGAATGTCGTCAGGCACCTTAAAGTTTTTTTTTTTTATTTCTGTTTACTTAAAAAACTCTATAAATGTTATAAAACTGATTATATTTTGTTGTTAAATAGAAAGTTGGAATAAAAACACATTATAACTTAAAATTCCATATTTTTGACATGTTTATACTAATGTAGTTTAAGGACGATACATTCTTTCAGTTTAAAAATAGAATGGAGGACCTTCAACACTTTCGAATGCTCTTTCAATTACATCAGTTCTGTTACATCACTTCATCCTGTCAAAACATTATTTCATTCACGTATCGTTATGTAATTGCCAAAGTCGATAAGCTTTCAAGAACTTTTTAGAAGCTTCGAAAGATACATGTTTTTCAAACTTCAGTGAGATATGATATTTTCCGATTGGGTCAGATAAAAATACGATTGAATATCTTGATAGATGATTATATGAAATATAAAAGGGATTTTCTTACGAGTAGAATCATTCTTTATTGTAGTTTTCTTTAGAGGGTATTTAATTCATTTTTTGGTTCTGAACCTTCCAAGACATCGTGCTCTATCCTTAGTTTCTTTTTTATTTACCTGATTAATAGAAATAATAAATTAATTGCAAGCTTCTTTCTTTAAAATTTTAACGTCTTAAAATTTTTACAATGAGCTGACGTACTATTGTATCATCCACCAGATCCGACCAATTGGTTTGTAAAAATGACACCAGGGGGGGGGGTGACATTTTAGAATATTCTCGAAATTTCTTAGTTTGAAAAAGAAAGAAGAATGCCTTTGTCCAGTCTAGGCTTCACTCACGCGTTTCTGCGTCTCCGTTGTATTTTATTTATTTTGTTAATGTATTGCTCCTGTATAAGTTTGTGACTTCTTGCAAATTAGAAGTTTAAAAATGGCAATACCATGCCTTTCTGATTCCTTTCACGCACCAATGATATCCAAACGACATTCAAATATCCAAAACTACACCTAGAAGACCCACGTCTTTTCATATATATATATATACTGCTGGACACCGTAAATGCAACACCAAGCAAGACAAGAGATAGCGCAACGAAATTTATTTTGTGGATAACATGTTGACCAAGTATCAAATGATTAAATTTATAGACTTCTGTTAAGTGTGGTTCCTGCCAGAATCAGTAGCCAGAGTAGTCGCCATTGTTGGAGATCACCGCTGCCACACGCCTCGGCATTGATTCAAAGAGACTTTGGATATGTTCTTGGGGTACAGCAGGCCAAGCAGCTTCCACACGTTGCCAAAGTTGATCTGGTGTGGTAGCTGGGGGTGTAATCTGAGTCAATCGTTGAGCAACCATGGACCACATGTTTTCTACTGGCGAAAGATCCGGAGAGCGAGCCGGCCAGGTAATCAATTCAATCTGGTGATTGACGAAGAACCTTTGGACAATGTGTGCCACGTGTGATCGTGCATTATCCTGTTGAAATATGGCTGTGGCCAAGCCCTGAAGGTAAGGAAGGATAACTGGCTCCAACACTTCGGAGATGTAGCGTTGGCTGTTTAAAGTACAGGAAATGCGTACTAGAGGAGTGCGAGAGTGATATCCAATACTGCCCCATACCATAATATCCGGTGCAGGATCAGTGTGGCGGTGAAAAACGCAGTTGTTCAGCATCCTCTCTCCACGGTGTCTCCAGACTCGAGTCTGACCATCGTGGTGTTGCAGACAGATGCGTGACTCGTCAGTAAAGATAACTTCATTCCATTCTGCCACCCACATTCTTCTTTCATTGCACCAATGGTGGCGGAGACGTCTGTGGTTCAGCGTCAAGGGTAGACCAAGCAATGGACGTCTTGCAGACAGACCACTCTGCTGTATACGGCGTCAAATGGTACGCGCAGATACTGAATGATGCGTTACAGACTCAATGTGCTGTGCTATGGTTCGTGATGTGACTGAGCGATCCGTCACTGCCATACTCACAATTTGCCTGTCATCACGTGAAGTGGTGCACTGAGGTGGATGCGATCGACCACGTCGATCCGTCGTACCCTCCTGCATCCAACGGTCACATATCCGCATTACAGTTGTTTGATTTCGTCCAATAGACTACCGATTTCCCTGAAAGATAATCCACAATCTCGGTAGGCCACTATCCTTCCTCTGTCGAACTCGGATCCTTGATCAAAGGCTGATCGCTGTTTTCTACGAGACATAACTGATCGTTTTTTGAAAACAACACATGAAGAACACTATTGCCGAACTTGAAATCGTCGAAATCTCCAAGCCTTAAATAGCGCTTTGAGGTGGCGCCACAGGCGCGCGTGATGTGTGTCTGCGCT